>VDFB02150834.1:35448-64472 GCA_007258455.2 Sequoia sempervirens
GGATGTTATCTAGGGACAAGATCTTGTAACACTAGGGAGCCTTGTTTATTAAGAACCAGTTAGATGTGGGCATAACTTGATGACGAAGTACAAAAGACTGACATAACCTACAGATCATAGATTAGCCTTGCCTACGTGAAAGCGTAGAGCCCTCGTAGTTCCAGAAAAGACCATGGATAAAGCGAAAAGAAGACAAATGGTAATCGACAATGATGGACTAATGCCTCGGGGGTGAATCAAATGATCAACCTTGCCTACGTGACAGCGCAGGGGCAACGTAGTTCGACTGATGGACTTGACAGGATGGGACCTAGGTGAAGACTGACACGATGGATGATCCTACCTAATGACACAGACATAGCAACGAGGGGAACGAATAACGGAAGCTCAGAGTAGGATACTGAAAAGCTCAGGAATGGGGGATAGGCTAGATGGATCATCCAATGCTCAATCAATATTTACCAAGTAGCCGGGGATGAGATGGGTGAGGACAATAGTGCAGAGGGAGGCATAAAAATAACTAGAGTGTTAGGTAGATAATGATTAAGCCCTTTATGGATGACACCTGTTGCCAGGTTTTCACCATCCATACTTATCCAAGGTGCCACCAAGAGGTGGTTTTCACCATAGGACGAATTTATTTCTCTTGACTATTCTTATTATTATTATTTTTTTATTTTGAATTTTTTGATTTTTTGACCAGGTGGGGTAACCAGGCAGATTTAGGCGTAGAACTTCTTGAGATGCATGATGTTGATAGGCTCGTCGAGGGGTTCTCCTTCAAGAGTAGTCAACCTGTATGCCCCCAATCCATATTTAGCAGCTATGATATAGGGCCCTAACCAATTTTCCTCAAATTTTCCTTTCTTATCTCAGTCTTGCTGAGTACGTTGGTTTTCCTTCAGGACAAGCTCACCCACCTAGAATTTTCGAGGGTGAACCTTCTTGTTGTAACTACGCTTGAGACGATTTTGGTATGCTTGTAGATGGTCATATGCCTTTATTCTTCGTTCATCTAGTAACTCTAGCTGTGCAAGCCGCGCAACATGGGCATCCTCTTCGTTGATCAGGTTCTTCAGAGAGATTCTCAATGACGGAAGTTCAACTTCGATTGGCAAGATGGCTTCAGCACCATACACTAAAGAGTAGGGGGTGGCGCTCGTCGGGGTGCAGATGGGTGTACGATATGCCCACAGGGCAGGATGAATATGGAAGTGCCAATCTCGTCCAGTATTATTGACAACCTTTTTGAGAATACGGATGAGGGTTTTGTTGGTCGCTTCTTCCTGACCATTACCCTGGGGGTAATAAGGCATTGACCAACGGTGCTGGATATGGAAGGTATCGCAAAGGTGTTTCATGGCTTGGTTTTTGAAGGGTTTGCCATTGTTGGAGAGGATGGTGGACGGGATACCATATCTGCAGAGAATATGGTAAAGGATGAATTTAGAAATCTGAGTACCGGTGATTTGTGAAAGGGGCATTGCCTCCACCCACTTGGTGAAGTACTTAGTGGCGGTAATTATGAATGTATGGCCGTCGAATGATGGTGGGTGAATCTTGCCAATCAAGTCGAAACCCCATTGAGAAAATGGCCATGGTGCCAGGAGAGGCTGAAGATCTTGTGCTGGGGCGTGGATTAAATCTGCGTGTTGCTGGCATGGAAGACACTTCTTTACAAACTCGCAAGCATCGTGTTCCAACATAGGCCAATAATACCCAGCTCGTAAGATCCTTTTGGCTAGGGCCATACCATTTGAATGTGCTCCACAAACACCGCCATGTACCTCCATTAGTGTAGCATGGGATTTGGTCTCATTCAGGCATCTAAGGAGGATTCCATCATACCCGCGATGATAAAGTGTATCACCGATGATGACATATCAAGAAGAGCGATGAACGAAGGATTTGAGTTGATTACGTGTGAGATCTGGGGGTATAATGTTATCATGGAGATAGGTATAGATGTCTTGGTACCATGGGGAGGTGGGACCCATAATTTCGCACACCATGTCAGTCTTAGGGATGTCATATGCTGGGATTAAAAGTTGTTCTACAAGAAACTCGTGATTCGTTTCGTCTTGGCTGTCCAGATAATAGTGGCCATTGCATCGGCTTGTTTTGTTGCATACCCTAGAACTGGTTCAAAATTGTATAGAGGTGAACATTTCTGAAATCATCCACCATGCACTTGTGGTAATATTGTCATCTTGGTTAGAACCTACCATTAACTTGTCTAATGACTAGCAAAGAATCCAAAGACTTCAACCGAAGTTATGCCATCGCTTTGGTACCTTTTGAGGTCTGAGGAGAGCTTCAGATTCTCCGCCATATTGCTGATTACATGGGAATGCTATCCTGAATGACTTAGGAATGTAGTCACCTTGAGGGGTGACTAATAAAATTCTTGCCCCCGATCCATTATGTGTATATGATCCATCAAAGTACAGTGTCCACGTAGGGGTCTCATCAACAGAGAAGACTTCTTCATCGGGGAATTATGTGATCAATGGATGAGTATCAACTAGAGGAGCTTCCGCTAACTAATCTGTGATTATCTGTCTTTTGATAGCCTTGCGGTCCACATATTCTATGTTGAATTCACTGAGGAGCATGACCCACTTAGCCATGCGGCCAGTCAAAGTGGTCAGATAACGCGATACTCCAATGGATCCATCTTGCATTAATTCCACTGGATGGCCATACAATGTCAAAGCTTATGTACCAAGATGAGTGCAGGTGATTTTTCCATGGGGGAGTAGTTTAACTCGTAGCCAACCAATGTCCAACTGATGTAGTAGATTGCCCTCTCTTTCAATGACTCATCATGTTGTGCCAACAATGCCCCCAGTGCAACTGAAGTGGCAGAGATATAAAGCAAGAGGGGTTTGCCGGGAATAGGTGGCATCAATATTAGGGGATGGGCTAAATATTCCTTAATTTTATTGAAGCCCATCTGACACTACTGGTTCCATCGGAAGGTGGAATCTTTTTTCAGAAGATGAGTGAATGGCTGACACTTATCTGCCAGTTGGGCTATGAACCGACGGATGGACTGCATCTTCCCCTGGAGGCTTCTTAACTATTTGAGATTGCGTGGAGGTGGCATGTCCAGGATAGCTTTTACCTTGGCGGGATCAACCTCAATGCCCCTGCGAGAGACTATGAAACCCAACAACTTTCCTGAAGTGACCCCAAAGACACACTTTTTTGGATTTAGCCACAACTTGTAGTGCTCCAACCGTTCAAAGATCTTTTTCAGGATGGCAGGATGTTCTGCTCGTGTTCTGGATTTTCCTAATAGGTCATCGACATAGTCCTCCATGATGATGTGTATGAGGTCATGGAAGATGACCGTCATTGCCCTCTGATATGTTGCCCCCGCATTTTTGAGACCGAAGGGCATAACATTGTAACAGAAAGTTCCCCAAGGAGTTGTGAAGGTGGTCTTGTGTTGGTCCTCAGGTGCGATTCGGATATGGTTATACCCAGAGAAGCCATCCATAAGGGATAACATCTCATGTCATGCTGTCAGGTCGACCAACATGTCAATGTTAGGGAGGGGGAAGTCATCTTTTGGGCAGGCTTTGTTGAGATGCCTGAAGTCTGTGCAGACGCGAATGTCTCCATTTGGTTTAGCAACTGGTACTATATTGGAGATCCATTCAGAGTAGTCAATTGGTCTGATAAAACCCGCCTCTAGTAACTTCTCCAATTCCTTCTTTACTAACAAGGCGACTTGCGGATGCATCTTGCGGAGTTTTTGTTTGACAGGCTTGGCGTCTAGGAAAATGTCCAAGTGATGAACCACTAAAGCGGGGTCTAAGCCGGGCATGTCTGAGTATGACCAAGCAAAGTTAACAATTACCTCCTGGAGTAGCTGCACGATGATCGGATACTCTTGTTTTGAGAGTGACTTAGCTACATAGGTGACTTTAGGACTTTCAGCAGTTCCTAGATTGACTTCTTGAGTCTCTTCAATTAGAATAGATGATCGGGTAGATAACTGAGTTCCCATAAGGGGAAGATGAACATCTCCATCTTCCGACGCCTCTTCAAGGTTTTTGCCATTAGATGCGTCCTTTATTTTTACTTTTTCAAAGTCAAGAAGTGCCTCAAGGAGGTTTTCACTAGATGACCGCTTGTTACTTTTCTTATTCTTATTTTTGCGACTGGGTGTTCATCCTCACCCAATCCCATAAGGTTGACATATGTGTCCGCCGACATACTAACAGGTGTGTGATTACGTAGGTCCCAATCAATAAGCTCAGGATGACAAAGGGATAGGTTAATAGTGCAGATGGATAGGCATTCGAACATAGAAGATAGATCGGCGTGATCGACGTCATCGTACGCACGTATGATGGATTCTTCCTTGGGTATGTCTTCCAATGAGCCCTTGTCTACAACGACACTATTGGAAGCATTAGACGATGTTTCGGGGCCTTTCTGCTTCCTGTCATACCCAATGCCCACATTTTTTGGTAGCGGAGACGTATCAATGGGTTGTAACCGCCCTTGTTCTTGCTTTCCTAGGCCCCTGCCTTGATAGTTATGCTTTTCCATGAACTTTGTTGGCCAGGGGTACTTTTCTTGAAAGTATTCCTTGAGAGGAGTTTTCAGCTGAGGCTCTTCTCGGTATACCCATTGGCTTATGTCTTCTTCTGGTGCATCTTTCTTGATACTTGGGGATACGAAAGTGGTGGTAGGGATGTTTTTGCCATGGAAGGTGACAATCTTGTCTTCCATTGGGGTAGCGTGGGAAGGTTGACCATACTCGTATGGTGATGGTGGCATGGTCGCTACATTAAGAGCAGTATGCATTTCGTACTTGCCACACCCTTTGTCAATGATCTGGACTTTTGTCACTGTGGGGTCAGTGGTGGAGGATGGAGTGGTTATCATGGTGGATGGTGGATTAGCGAATGACGACTGAGATGCCCCCATTTGAACCCCAGGATGATAATGTAAATGGAGGAAAGATGCTTCTAGAGCGCGGCAATATTCGAATGGTTGGGGGTCGGCATAGATGGTGACCTCTTGTCTGTTGACTGGGAATTTGAGGCACTGATGGTAGGTGGAGGGAATGGCCTGCATAGCATGGAGCCATGGACGGCCGAGGAGGAGATTATATGGAAAGTCTAGATCAAGGACATGGCAGGTAATGTACTGAACCACTGGTCCCACTTGGACAGGAAGATTGATGATCCCTTCTAAATTCCTTTCTGCATTATCATAAGCCTTGATTGTGATGATCTGATTACTTAAATCTGCTTGAGTGTACCCCACCTGTTTTATGAATTTCAAAGTACACAAATTGAGAGCAGAGCCATTATCTACCAAGACTCTTTTTATTTTATGTCGGGCAACCACAACTTCAATATGCAAGGGGCGATTGTAATTAGCATCAATATTTGGCATATCGTTTTGGCTGAAGTGTAGTTGGTGAGATGAAGCTAGGTGTCCTACCAAGGCTTGGAACTATGTGGGATCAATGTTATTAGGCACATGGGTTTCCTGTAGGGCTCTATTGAGGATTTCTTGATACACGGGGGAAGACTTGAGTAAATCCAAAATGGAGAAATGTGCAGGGGTCTTCCCTAAGTGATCGAGGATGTTGTACTAGGAGGTTACAGGAGTCGATTGGACTGGTGCAGAGGCTGCAGGAGCGGTGATGCGGGCTCGTCGTGTAGTAATAGCACATTGAGGGTCTTTAGCTTTGACATGTATCATGGATACACGAGGTTCTACTTGCTCAATGTAATGAATAATACCCTCATAATTGAGGGGTACTTTCTTATAGCTCATGTTATTTGCGCTGTTATTTTGAGGATTATTGTTGGAGGTGCTCGGGCCTTGATTATGGTTTGGGAAGGTGTTTTGATAGATATGTAATTGAGAATTGGATGACGGAGCTTGACTAGGGTCAACCTTGATGTCACCTCGATCTATGAGATCCTGGGTGTAGTTTTTAGACCTTGACACTTATTCAAAGAGTGTCCTTTGATTTTATGGAACTCACAATATTCATTTTCCCTAAACCATGCGGGCTTAGGTTTGGATTCGTCAAGTGGCTTGGTGACAGGGTACGTGATCGGATAGCTGATTTGCAACAGCTTATTGAAGATGACACTCAAGGGTTCTCCTAATTGAGCATACTGGCATTTAGTGTTCCCTTGGTTATTTTGATTGGACTGTTGGGGAGGACGGGGTGTCCCTTGCGGTACAAATATGGCGTTAGGTATGGATTGCTATTGTTTCTGGGATGTGTTGGCTACGTGGACATGTTTAGTATCAGTAACACCATCATTTTCTGCATTTTTGTTCTTGTTCCAAAAATGTGGCTTGTCGTTGAATGACCTTTCCTTATCTTGATTATATATTTTGATGTGCCCCTTGGCAACAAGGGCACGCTCAAGGATGGGTCCCTTCTCTACCACCTCCATGAAAGTGGTGACACAGTGTAATCAAAAGTTATGAGCCATGTCAGGATGAGAGTTCTCCACGAAGAGGGTGACCATGTCCTTTTCTTTCAAAGGGGTTTTCATTCGGCTTGCTAGGGCACGCCACCTCTGAAGGTAGTTAGTAAAGGTTTCCCCTTCATGTTGTTTCTCTTTGAGAAGATCCAAGGTATCGGTATCTTTCTCCAAATTGAAGGAGAAGTAGGAGAAAAACTTTTCTGACAGGTCTGCAAAAGATTTTATAGATCCCTTTTCAAGAGTCATGAACCACCCTAGTGCGTTGCTTGCCAGGCTCTGGGGGAACAAATGCAAGAGATAGTTGTCATTGTGGATAACTTCTTGACACTGGGAGTAAAACTCCTATAAGTGGGCCTTAGGATCTTTGTTCCCCTTATATTTGTCAAACTTTGGCATCTCAAAATGTTTGGGGAAGGGAATCAATGAGATGGAGGGATCATACGGATATGGGCATATATCTTCAAACTTGAACGATTGTTTTCCAGTCCCTACCTGAAGATCTTTTAGAGCGGCTTTGATTTCTAGGATGTCCGCATTGGGTAGTGTGTTGGATGGGTATTGATGATAGGACGATTGTGGATTCTGAGATAATGTTTGGAGATGGGCGTATGGGTGAGGAGGTGGCATCCCCTACTGATATGCCAAGGGACCTTGTTGATAAAGAGGTTGCTGTTGCGAGGCGGGATATGGATTGGTTAGGTAGTTATGGGTGGCGTATTATTGGGAAGTAGGGAGGAGGTGTTGTTGATTAGCTTGCGGATATTGGGGGTGTTGATATGACTGTTGCGATGCCACATAGGAGGGTTGTTGTTGATATTGTTGCTAGTTATAATAGTTGTAATGATGGGATGGTTGTTGATACATAGTTGGCGGCTGTGGTGGGCGAGATGGGATGTTTTGTGGTGGTTGCGCTTGCCGGTGTAAAATGGATGCAAGGAATGGAGATATGGTCGGGGCTGAAGGCCGAAGTTGATTTCCTTGCGGTTGATGCTGTGATGGTTGTGTTGAAAATATGGGATTGACCAATGGTTGTTGTTGAGGTAGCGGTGCGATTGAGATGTTTTGTGAGGGAGGTTGTTGAGCACTAGTGGGAGCATAGGCTTGGGGAGGTTGTTGGGATACGAATGATGATGAAGGAGGGATGTTGGATTGGGATGGTTGTTGGGATATGAATGACGATGGTGGAGGATTGTTAGATTGGGGTAGTTGTTGGGGTATGGATGACGATGGTGGAGGATTGGTAGCCCCAGGAGGTGGGGGCAAGGCGGCGAAAGGGTTGCCCCCAGTGTTGACAGGAGGCAGGTTTGAGGGGAGTGGTGCCGGTAGCATTAATGGTTGCGGTTGCAGGATGTTTTGTGGCATGCCATAGGCAAAAGGATCATTGAGGTCAATGGTTTGGGGTGTTCCCATGATCGAGATGGTGGGATGTGTGGGATTGCCAACAGGATATAGGATAGCATTTCTGAATTCAGGTTGGTGCCAACCTTCTATGGAAGGAACGTTGGGGACATACGAGCTACTGGGGATGTCATGTGAACCTTGGGGTACATTAGATGTGGAGGGGCCATACTTGGATAAGTCGACACCTTTGTCAATCAAGTGAGCCAATATTTTGTCCCCATGTCTTTCGAGAAGGCGTTCTGTCATTTGTGCATTAACAGGGTTGCTGAAGTGTTCCTCGAATGTGAGCTCAGGTTGATCAGCCATGTTTTATTCCTTAGGTGGTGACGTGTTTTGACCATCCACGTTGGATTGTGATGAGGTACTATTGTGGGGATCATGAGGGATGTTCATTGTGTTATTGGGATCTTGAGGATTGTTTGATTGGGCATTCAGGGCTTGTTGGTCAGCCATTTTCTTTGCCTGTGATTGGGTCTGAACGGGCATGCAAGATGATGAGAGGGATCAAGATATTAGAAAGACCTTGATGATGAAAGATTGATTCAATTCGATGGGAGATTAGTTGATGATGATTGGTTAGGTCGACGTGGATTGGCTTGATGGAATCGGATTGGATTGATTGGTAGACACTGGATTAACCTAGATTTCGAGTTTTGATCTAGATAGGTTTGATGATGCGGGGGTCAGGTCGATCTGATGATTATGATTGATGTGATGATAAATATGATGAAAACCGAGATCCACAACCGAGTTTAAGAAGGATCCTTGGTAACACTAGGTATTGATTGAAAGGTGGATGTATGATAACGACACCGAATCCAACTTGAGATAGAAGCAAATTGATTGGGTCGAAAAGGATGACTGACTTAAGACAGATAGCAATCCTAAGCCAGTTACGATGATTATGATTAGGGATGAATACCTAGGTCAATGCAGATGACTATTCCAACAGGGTTTATATGGACCAACGGAGATTGGATATGAAGGCGGATTTAGGACGGATGGGGAGTGTCTTAGGACAGATGAATGGCTCTTGAAACAAGTAAAAGAGTGTTTAGGATAAATGACCCTTAGAACGAAGGGATGGAGACTCAGAACAGATGTTCAAATGTTCATTTTAGGATGGTGGATGATTGTGTCGATGTTCGAAATAGAGGGACAAGGGGTGCCAAGTGATAATATAGGCTGGTTAAAAGTCAAGTCTGCCACAGTATTAGGATAGGTCTGCCACAGCACAAGGACAGGTCTGCCACTGAAATAGGACAGATCTGCCACTGCACTAGGATAGGTTCGCCACTGCACAAGGACAGGTCCGCCACAACACAAGGACAGGTCTGCCACAAGCTTAGGACAGGTCCGCCACAGCACAAGGATAGGTCCGCCAAAGGATAAGGATAGGTCCACCACTGCAATAGGACAGGTCTGCCACTGCACAGGAACAGGTTCGCCACAGGGTTAGGACAGGTCCGCCACAGCACTGGGACAGGTCCGCCACAGGGTTAGGATAGGTCCGCCACAGCACAGGGATAGGTCCGCCAAAGGATAAGTTTAAGCTTGATGTTTTGATGGATGGGTAAGGCAAAGGACCCAAAATATAGCAATCATAAAAGACTTGGCCAAACTAATAATCACTGGTTTTTGCACAAGAAAGACAATGCAAACAACACAACCCTAAGATTAGTAGAAATGGGTATGGTCAACAAAGTCTTCTACTCTAGGATGCACATGGTTGCTAAGGAGTCCTCGATATACACCCGGTACGTGAGGCCCAAACCGTGACCACCAACCCGTTACAAGCGTGAGTTGGGAACCTTAGCGAGATACTAAAGGCTCGGACCAACTCTTCACATCATCCCAATGCTTCGCCAATTACAACGTGGTTGGATTGAGGTACAACTTTCACTCTCCCCCCTTTATATACCCTGCCGGTACGCGTGGTTGGAATCATCCTTTGGGGTGATGAAATCCCCAAGCAGGTCCCACTAAGAAAATGAAAAAGGGGTGACTCAAAAGGACTTGGAAAGCTATAATTTCTCGTCACCCTGGATCGCCAAATGGCGCAAGGGGATTGGATACGTCAAATAGCTTTCCCAAACATGCCAAGCAAGGTTTATTGACCCCTTTAATTAAACTATGTGCCTAATTTATCGAAAGACAATTGGAAAAAACCTAAAATTTTACCTTCGGGAGGACAGGTCTGCCACTCTGCAGGGAAAAATCCGCCATTCTGTCAGGATAGGTCTGCCACTACACTAGGACAGGTCCGCCACTGCATTAGGACAGGTCTGCCATTGTAGGACAGGTCCGCCACTGTAGGACAGGTCCGCCACTCCAGGACAGATCCGCCACTCCAGGACAAATCCGCCACTCTGTCAAGATAGGTCTGCCACCCCAGGACAGGTCCGCCGCTCCAGGACAGATCCGCCACTCTATCAGGATAGGTCTGCCACCCCATGACAGATCCGCCACTCTGTCAGGACAGGTTCGCCACTTTGTAACCTGGACCTGCAAAAATGCAAAAAATAGCAAACATGAAAGAAATAGACCCGTTTGTGGGTCCCACCGGGCATGCCAGAAATGTGATAGGTCGAATGTGAGAGTTAGAAAACAAGCAGCAAGTAAAAGAGCGCAAATAAACACCAAAACAACCTACACCTCAAGATTAGCCTAAGTTGGAAACAACACAAGATGAAAGCAAAAAAATGGAACTCTATACCTTGCGTCGAATCGATCCTTTGGTTGGCCCTTTGATCTTTGATGTGTATGCTCCTTAGATGACAAGATATGCAAACTAGATGAGGATGTGAAGATGGATGAAAATGGATGAAAACATGAAAATGGCTAAGTGTAGATTGAAAAATAAAATTGCAAGAGTTTGGCTAGCAAAATAATCTCTCCCAAAATAAGAGAAAAGAGTGGGTATTTATAGGAATTTTGAGAATTCCTAAGGGAAATGGATGGCCAAGATTGAGCCACCAAATATCAAGATGTAGGACTAAGGTGAGTTGAGAACTCACAAGCCCTCACATTTTGACATGTGGCAGGTGAGATAGCCCTAAAAGGTGAAGTGGACATGAGGTGGAAGGAGAAGTACATGACATGGAGGGGGTACAAAGTACCTTGGGATTGGACAAGATCTCCTCATAAAGGAGGTCCTTGTCCCCATGTGGGGAGAGGACATGTGAGGAATTAAAAATTCCTCAAATATTCTCATGGGGAGATGGGAAAGAATAAAGAATAAGTAGAGGACATGTGGGAAGAAGTGAATGAATTAAAAATTCCTTTTAGGTGCCTTGGGGGATTAAAAGGTGAATTAAAAATTCACATGGGGAAGTGGAGTGCCTTGTCCAAAAGGAGAAAGCCTTTAATAAGGTTGACTTAAGGACACATGCCATAAGTGGGAGGAGGATTAGGTTAGGCTAACTAAGTGATTAAGGTTGTCCAAGTACTCAGTTAGATGGACTAATGAATCATTAGAAGCAAGTGGGAGATTATGGAGGATGTGACCCTAATGATGATTAAGGGTATGCACATGCTAACCCCAGTTAATTAGAAGAAGATGAGGTAATTAAGATGGATTAGAGACCAACTTGCAAAAGTTGGAGGATGTGACCATGAGAGAAAAAAGAAGAATTAAAAAATGAATTTTAATTTCAAAAGGGGAATATGACTAATTTAAATAAAATGGTAAATTTATTTAATTTAGAGGAGGAAAAGGGGTAAAGTATTTATTAAATTAAATACTTTAGGACCCTTATGTAAGATGCAAGGTATTAATTAAACAAATGGTTTAATTAATATTGACAGAGGGGATGAGCAATTGGATGAATAAGGAGACGCGTTTGATCATATGGAAGTGATCAAAATCGGACGTCTACAGTTACATAATGACATTTTTTTTCATTTAATAGTCATGTACATTAATTTATATATATTGCAGTAAAATGGCTATAACAATTATGTAATGTTTATGTTCATTCAACTAGGTAAGTACCAAGTTAAAGATATGAATGTATATATCGAGCCTTTTATCGACGAGTTACTAAAGTTATGGAATGGCATCACTATGTATGATGTCTCTAGACTAATAGGACAAAGAAAATTTCAATTCTGGATGCAATGTTTGTATGGACAATTCATGATGCCCCAGGGCTAACACATTTTTGTGGTATGTTATAATGTTTGACTGCACTTTAACGATATTTAATTTTATGAAATAGATATCATGCATTTTTTTAAAATAATCTATTCATTATATATAATTATAAAAATTGACATATTTAATCCAATTATATATGATCTTGTAGGTCTTCAAAAAAAGGGAAAATTTGCATGTCCAGTTTGTGGTCCAAAGATGAAATATCGTCGTTCAACAAGTTTAGGAAAGAAGGTGTTTGATGAGTATAGGCACTTCCTCCACAAAAACCATAAGTATCGAGCTACTGAAAAACATCTTTTCAATGGAAAAGAAGAGACTACATCAAAACCACAAAGAATGACACCTCCCCTATGGAAGTTGGAATATAATAGAATTAATCGTCAAGGTTATACATCAGATCAAATTGTTTATCTATCATATATGATGTGTTTGGAATTTATATTTTATATTGTGTTTTGTTTGCTCATACTGTAATTGACAATGATTGTCGTTGTTAATTTGTTTAACTTATATGCTTCATGAAAGTCATCAAGGCATTAATGGCCGGCTTCCACAAGGAATGGAAATTTATCCCAGAAAATTTAGTAGGTTTCCCTACTATGAGCAGCTACAAATTGTGCATTTATTTGATACAATGCATATTGGAAAGAATATAACAGAAACGCTATGGAAAATATTGGATGGAAGGCATGACAAAGAAAAAATTGTCAAAATTTGTAGTGACATTTAGGAAGCCAATCATGCAATGAAAAATGTCATTCAATTAAATAGTGATGGAGACCAAATTAATATAAGCACCCTTCGTTGGTTATTAACGGAGTAGCAAAGCAATGCTATAAAAGAAGTCATATGAAAAATTTGATTTCCCACAGGATTTGTTGCGAACATAAACAATATCATAACAAAGAAAGGTGAATTTGGGTCAAGGATGAAAACACATGAATGGCATACCTTCATTAAGGTAATTATTTTGGTATATTATATATATTTGTATACTGCATGTACTTTTCAGTGTATTATTTTTACTACTTTTGGAAAAATAATGAAAAGATCATTTTATAATTATTGTAGTATGTTCTACCTCTATCTCTCCTAGACAACTTCAACAACAATGTCAAGCAAGTTATATATGATATTGGAAAATACATGAGGTAAGTAGAAATATTTGTTCAATTCGTTGTCTAGATCTTATAATTTCCATTTGTTTTACTTGTTATGTGATATATTGTATATTTTTGTTAAATATCATTAATATATTTGTGCCTTGAATCACTTGTAGATGGTTGTCATCTAAAAAAATCTATAAAGAAGATATAAATTATTGGAAGAGAAAAATTCCTCATCTAATGTTTGAAATGAAAAAGTGTCTACCTTCAAAAAATTTCAATGCACAAGAACACTACCTCATACACCAAGTTGAGGAGATTGAATTGTGTGGACCTGTACACACAAGGTCAATGTGGATGGTTGAGAGACACTTGAAATTTTTGAAGGATTTGGTTAGAAAAAGAGCACATCATGAGGGTTCTATGGTGGAGGGATATATGGTATACCAGACCATGGTGTACATTTCTAAATATCTTCCTAATTTTGCAACAAAGATCCATGTAGATTGCATTTGGTAACTGTTGCTGACTATTTAGTTACCCCCTATTCACCAATTGGGGAATGGTTGAATGGTTTACATTATTCTTCCATTCTTTTTAAAATTTTGAAATTCTTGATTTAAAGTTAATTTATTTGAAAACAAATTTTAAGAAAGCTAAAAATACTAAGAAACCTAAGAACTCAATTATTAGTATTCATCTTTTGTGATTTAGGAGTGCTTTTACCTCAAGATTTTATTGTATCATAGATTCAGGTAAGATTTTGGGTTAGATGGTAGAACCATCCTTTTGACCCAAAGAATAAGAACATGGCTTGCCCTTCCACTAGATTACATACCTTTACAAATTTTCAAATCTTTCTTCCTTTGCTTCCAATTATAGGTTGGACCATAAATTGTCATCTTTTGCCAATTTGTTGTCTTTTTCTTTTCCTAGCTTCTTGTGGGCTTAGACCCTCTTCTAGTAGTCCTTCTCTACCAAAAACCATCATGGCTCTTCTCATCTATTGTCCAACCTTGTATTGCACCTACACATAAACCATTAGAAACAAAAATCAAGTTAAGGGAATACAAAATTCCCAAAGGTACTTCCGTAGAACAAATGTTTATGTCTCTGCTTGATTCCTCAATCATTCTCATGTCTTCTCCAATAAAGAGATGACATTCTATATTTTCATCAATGATGGGATTGCATTCCTCTAGTTGCTTTTTGTTAGTTTTTTTTTTCTAAAACTACTAAAACTTCATCAAATATGGGGCTCCCAAAGGTCTCCATCTTTGTTGCAGCTTCATCTCTAATGTGGATTTCTTTTACAGTTACAACATCTTGGTCCTCCTCTTGTGATGTGTGTCATTCATCTTCATTGCTAGTCTTCAATATTTTCCTGTGTCTGACTCATCCACTTTATCTTTATCCAATTCATCTATATTTTTTCTCTATAAATATTTGAAAATCACTTTTAAAGGTCTTATATTCACTAGTAATTCTGCCAACTCAGTGAGGGAATTGATCTTTCCTTGTTCTAAGAGTTCTATTCCTTTTGAATCCTAAAATATATTGCTATCCTTTTTGAAAAAAAGTTGTTACTCACAAAGTGAATAATAATTCTCACCATTATTCTTTGTCTTCTCACAACCCTTCAAGGCCTTTTCTAAATTTTTCCTTTCGTTTGCTTTCCTAATATTGCATTTCTCAGTTTACTCCAACATCCACTATAACCCCTCCAATTCAAACTCTATTTTTTTTAACTCCTTTTGCTAGTCTTTTGTTTGCTTTTTCCTATTCTTTTTTCTTATTTTTTCTTCCAAACTAGATATCCTCTTTTGTACATTATGAAAAAACTCCATCTTGTATAAACTCTTCTCACATAGTCTCCATTCCAAACATCTTAAGATGCTCTGATATCAATTTGATGTAGAAACTTCTTTATATCTAACTTGCAACCTGCTAAACACACTTCAGATAAAAAAAATGTAATAGACTGAAAAGAATAAGGTAGAAAGAATATATAACTCACAATAACTTTCAATTAAAAAACAAAGCAATTACATAAAATCTGCAGAACATAGTTGTAAATGCTCTTTAACTCTCCATCCAACAAACATGCATTACTGAAGATACTTAGTGGTAAATTTACCTGTAGGTTGCAATGTATCACATTCCCTTTCATTCAATATATTTCAATATATATATATATATATGATGTTGTATGGAAGTGGAGGGAGTCCATTTGCATAAATTAATTGCCACCCCAAATCAGGGGAATTGCTAGTATAAGTGGTGGGACAATTGCCACCAAGTGGCAATAGGATTTTGTAATTGAAGCAGACAACCCACTAACTCCCAAGATCCCATCCTCTACATAAAAGCCATCTCTAATTGGAGTTGTGGAATTGCCTATCCAAAAAATGCAGTCAGGAAACTGCCACTAGCAAAGCATGCAACTAGGAACAACTACAAATGAAAAAAACCACATATAGCACTAAAATGTCATATATTATAATTGACATCAAGAAATCAAATAATCAAGATATAACTATTGTAAGACAGCTAGAAATACACTGCATTCATTGTAACCAACAACATTTTGTTGAAACAATTAATAATTGTTGCAGACTACACAATTATCCCCTATTCACTAGAGGGGAATCACTGAATGGCTTACACCAATGTAATACAAAGCATCAAAGAAACAATAAATTGTATAAACATCAAAAAGTGTTCATTGCAGCAGGATAATGACAACATTTTGAATATAATATTATTTATTTCTTTATATTAAGATTTAATTCTATTTCTATTTATTAGATTATAGTTTTTGAGTTATGATTTGATTCCCATTGGGATTATTTCTATGTTAAGTGATGAAAATGTGGCTCAACATGTGTCTGGTAGAAAATTGTTAAGGAAGAAACATTTTTGTCTTGATTATGGCAGAAAGAATGGATTAATAGAAAGAACTCTAAAGAGTTAAAAAAATCCGGAGTATTGAAAATCCAAATAATTTTTTTAACCAATTTGTCATTAAGGAAAGAGGTAATAGTTAAAAATCCATTACAATCATTGGAGGTTGAACCAATTGGATTAAGAAAAGATAATATAATAATATTAATATTCACCAAAAGGTCAAAATCGATCCATGACTCCAAAAAAGTACAATGTAGAATAAGGAATAGAGAGTGCAAGTGCAAGTGAGGCAAATTTATAAGGGAAAAAAATAGTAAAGAGAAAGTATATTAAAACAAATCATATCCTTTAATGCCTCACAAGTCTTATCTACAAGCTTCCCATGAAGTTACTTCCTACTCAATTCTGATGAAGTCTTTGTTTGAAAAGTGCTAAGCATCTTTTATTATCTACAAGGGGTTATATGGGCCTTTGTGGTGTAAGTGCTCTTCTAGGTTTGCTTGCACCAACTAGTTAGGTAGACTTCTCTTTGTCTTCACCCAAGAACCTGATAGCCTCTAGGTTCTGATTAGGCTTAGGTTATTAACTAATCCCTATTTCAACTCTTCCTCAAGAGTCTCACTCCTTGTGCTTCACCTTGGAGGACTTGACACCATTTGAATTTGTAGACTATCTCCTACACTTAGAAGGATCTAAGTGCCAACTTCACTCTCAACCTTGAACTTCCTGCAGGGGTGCTTGAGACATTGAAAATATGCCAAACACATTCATTTGATTGCATCTTGGAGGGTCTTCTATTTTCACACTTACCGATTTCAAGAACTTGCATTGGTGAGGCCTAATTCCTTGTAGCCCTTACCAGTCACCTTTTTGCTTTTCTTGCTCAAAATTTCCAAACAACCTAGCAAATAAACTTCACTTCCAGATACCCTTTTTGTGTCTTTAAATGTTTCACAGGGTTTCAGACCCCTGACTTTTCCGTACAGTGGATTCCTACAATATAGGGAAAATACGGCTAATAGGTCTAATACCTAGGGTTACAATGATCTCTTGCCAATTTCTCACACAAATGGATTGATCAAGCCTCAATCCTTCTAGCATTCTTAGGTAAGGTTATGTCCCACCTGGAACTGTACTTGTTTCGTACAGTACCTCGTTCCCCTGCCTATGTTCTTCAAATTTTCACTCTTAAACCTCTAACCGGACTTCCCAAGCTCGCCTAGGGTTTGAGTTTAGAAATACTTGCTCGACTCCCCATGACTCCTACTACTAGATATATATAGATACATGGCTCCCCTAACAAATCCATCCACTCTTAGGAAAACCCCGTGGTTAGATTTCATGGGGGAGCCATTAAAGGACTAACAGTTCAAAACAGAGATAACAAACCCTCTAGAACCTACTCTATGAATTCAAGGCACCAAATCAACTCTAAACAACTTGATTACAAAATGGAAAATGCTCAAGGCTACTGTATGAACACAAATCTAATAGAAAATAAACACATCTAATTCATCAAATAGCACTGTCACTCAAGATCATTCGGTATACACAAAAAATGCAGAGTTCTCACTATTTTTCAAAACCAAAAGCTTCATTCCAACAAATCTAACTGCTTGCCTTCGAGCCACACCTTACATAGATTCCATTTTCCAAGTTTTAAGGGATGTTGGCCGATCCCAGACTCCTAGCTTTTATGGGATCCGGGATAACTAAGTTGCATGCAACTTGACAAATGTTGTCATGCAACTTTACAACAACTTTTGCAACTTCCCATCATTGTGTCCTCTTCCTAACTTCTAGGACCTCTAACTCCTTGATTTCGAGCCATCAACTCCCTTAACCGCCTCTTGGCATCTTCTAACAATGACCATGTGTTTAGAACACATTTAAGTCTCAACTCTCAAATTAACCTACTAAGCTAGTTAAAGAAAAAGATACTTAACAAAGACTATGCTATGGTGACCTTAGTCCTAATGACTAATTCACTTATTCCACACACAAACAAGACCTTCTAAGGTCCAAAATAAACACACCACTACCCTGAATTGGCTAAGGTCAGGTACAAGCCAAAATTGACAATAAAAAATGGAGGTTAGCCTAGGTGCTCCTGCACCACTTTGAATAGGTAAAATAATCACCCTCTAATCTCATGGTAAGGATAGCATCTAAAAATAAAATAATTGTAGCTTTAGGCTTCAAAAAAGTGTGACAAATATCGTGCACCTAAGGAATATAGCGGTTGATCTCAATGTAGAGAGGATGTGAACCAAATTTGAACTATGCCAGAGGGACCTACAAAACAACATGGCAACTAGAGCTTAGTATAACTTGTAGGTTGGATGTTCTCATCCTAAAAGTGAATATATGTATCATAGTAGTGCTGAAATTTCAAGGAAAAATATTTCTAAGGATTGAACCATTTGAATTGTAGGTAAGCTTTATAGATCTTATCTCTAATATCACTATTTATCTCCCTTGTGGAAAGATCTAGTGCATCTATTAAAAATTGTGTACAGGTAATTTTCCCATGTCAATCCCTACAAGGCCTAGTAGAGTCAAATTAGCTCAAGCAATAGCCATCCATGTAAACTTATGAATCATAGTTATCGCTTGAAAAATAACCATACTAACGAGTGAGATAGTTCCAAATTCAACAAGAATGATCCTTTAGAAACTCATCTGAAAGAAAAAATTAAATTTTACCTAGAAACAAAAGTTTGTATAACCATTGAGTACATAGAGAATTAAAAAATAAGAGTCATTATGATAGATTCAATGTATCAAATGACACTATTCTTGATAACATATATAAACCTAATTAAAAAGTCACATAGGCACTAGTTCAATCATGGTTTTGGTGATAAAATTCTTTGTCTCAATATTTGAGAGACTAAATGCATCCCTTCCTTTGTAGAGTTGGAAACTATTTGATAAAGCATATGCATGATCTTTGTTGATTATTAGAACATTATCAGATTTTAAGTATTCCAAATTTAAATATTTGAGTTTCTCATCAATTTAAGAATTGAGATACTCCAGTGCATCTTCCTCCATAGATTCAAGATGGTTTTTCATATAACATGTTAATAATACTTCTCCACGATCTACCTCAACCTTCGAAAATACCATTATACTTTTACAAAATTTTAAATATATAATTACCTTTAAATAAGATCAATTGATCATAGGCATGAAGAAACATGATTTTTTGAAAGTTAAATTTTCTAAATTTATAACAACCTTCAAATTCTTTGTGTCACCTCTCAATCTAAGGATTAAGCATTAAAGCTCATTGAACCTTCATGGATAATCAATTTTTTTTATAACATCATTAGAAATGGGCACATCTAATGATAGTACAAGTTGTAAGGTGACAACATGAGCCCCAGAGCTCAATTTTCCATTATCTAAATATTCCTCCAAAAATGGTATATAAGACATAGTTCAAGCCACTTTTTTCTTACAAGTAAGAATATATGTAAACCCCGCATTGTACTTAAAAACAACATTCCAAGTTAATGTTAATACATTAAAGTAACTAAATTAAGTTAAGAAAAGTCTACATAAAATAAGACTCAAAATGAGTATTAAATCAAATATCCATAAAAATTTAAAAAGGTAAAATTCAAATCCCTTCACGATGTCAAGGTTAACCAACATATTAAAAGTATTAAAGAGATCCACTTTAATTATATATACTACAATACAAAAACTAAAAAATCTATTATATAGTCAAAACAACTTTCAATATGTTGGTTAACATGTCAAAATTTCATTCTTTTTAGAACTACAATAAAATCCTTACATTAAAGCGCATCTTAAAAACTATAACAAGAGAGAATATGTGGATTAATTGTTCCACCTTTCATACTATATTTCCTATGGCTGTAGGAGAAAGAATAACTCAAAACATAAAAAACATGCTTTTCAATTAAATACCCTTTAAAAACATTAAAATAAATGTACACATTAGTTTTAGTAAGAAATTGAATAGTTAATTTGATAGATTTTTAGACAAAGTGCATAGAGATTATTTTCAAATAAAACATCAAAATTATTTTTTAATTTGGTATTTTGATTAATGTTGGAATTTTAAGACTACATCTACCTAAAGTATATCTTGAACTTTCTTGACAAAGTTCTTAGTTATTTTTCCTCCATCCTTTGTAATTTTACAAACTCGTGTTATGAAATAAATTCCTCTTATTCACTAGTTTTTGTAGAATAAATAATTTTTTAAGCTATTATTATCCTAATATGACTCATCTTATTTGGTTTCTAGTCCATGAAGGGCTTTTGCTTCATGAAAAACTATAGAGACTAGTTTGGGTCATCATAATTATCTAGCTTCTTAAATATTGATGTCATTCAAACACCTCATTTAGAGTTCCCCACATTTATAGAATGATTTGAAGTCAAATCAATAACTATTTTATTCATTTAATCTAGGATTATTTTCCTAGTGGTATGTTCTATTTGGAGATACAACACCATGGCCTAGTCACATTATTAGAATTTTTAATTTTTAAATAGATCTCTTATTTATTTTTAACTTTATAATGCTAGAAATTATTTTATATTTAATGAAAATTATTTATTTTGTTTATTTTTATTTTTTTTAAATTATATTTTTTACTTCCTTTTTTTTATACATAGTTAAGAATGAAGAAAATGGAACTATAAATTTTATGTTCTTATAATACCTAGTCAATAAACTAAGGATTTTTCTTCAGACTCTTATAGACTACTACTCAAAGAATTCTACCATCATATTATGGCTAATGGAACCACTCACTATAGAAACCCTTGTTTCCCCATTTTCTGAATTTTGACTATTTTTCTGAGTGTTTTGTGTATTTTTGGTTTTTTTTTATGTTTTTGCATGAAATATGAAGAATGCGATTTTTGCAAGAATTTAATAATAAATTCAAATTAAATGCTATATCAACAATATTGATAGAGAATGCAAGATCTAATGCTGGCTAATCCTTTATTGATCTTCCGGACACATTACAATGGATAATTGATAACATGCAACAAGAAAATAATATTTTTTATTTAAAGAACCTGGTAATAGCAGCAAGGTGTGAATGAACCAGATCTGGTAGAGCTGCAAAGAATTTGATCTTCTCCTCCTGTCTGACAAGCTCAGATGATCCCAGATACCCTAGCGCCCAAATTTGGTGAAGACTACAAGCTAGAATGAAAGGTGTTTTTACCAAGATAAAAAATATGCCTCTTTAATGCTGGTATGACCTGCTGTGAAGCAATACGGCTCTGTCAGACCAGCAAGTACAAATGTACAGCTTCTTGAAATCAGTGTCCCAAACCCTAGAATATGATGCGCCTTATTTGCAAGATGCTTTCCGAATGAAAACCTAATAAAAACTCTGAAGATAAATGATCTCTGAATGCTCTGTAATTTCTTTTGAATGAAGAAATCCCTCTGCCTGGCAATAAATCTGATGATATTTCACATCCTCTGAATCGCTTTCACTGGAGATGGCTCGTTCCCCAATGCTTTGAGACTGAAACCCTTGGCTTCCATGCTCTGGATGAAACTTGATCAATTTTCAATTCACAATAACATAATGGGATCGAATTCCAAAGCAAAACCTTAAACTCTCTCAAAAGTGCGATTTCCTTAAAAATAGGGATCATTAAAAAGTTTGAACTTTTATTTTAATATTTCAATAGTCTCCGAACAAATTTTTAATTATAAAATATAATTAAAAACGTCCCCTTCCATGATGGGCGACCCCTTCCAATATTTCACTTAAGTTATAATATAAAAATATTATAACTTTATATTATATGCTCCATTTAATTAATATTTAATTAAATCAATTAAATATTAATATCTCTCTCAATATTCACCCGATGCACTAACCGTCTGAAGCTGACAACTAAAGAAGTGATTCTGCACGTGATCCATCCATACTGCTAAAAATAGCAGGGGTCCCCGCTAAGTGCCAAATCTGCTAAAAATAGCAACTCAGGCTAAAAGTGTCCGAATGAGCCCAAACGAAAGTCAACTGATCAAACAGACAGAAGCGAGCCAAGCTCCATCAAGACCCTCTATCCAACCTATCGCCTACGAGGGTGCATAATAGGCTAATCATTGCTCGAGAGATGTCAACTAGAAGGGGACATGACACTGCTTCTCCAGAAATTGCTTGTCCTCAAGCAATCTCAACTCCGGATGCTGCAGAATATCCTCGCTCTCCCATGTAGCATCCTCCACTGGCAAATCTCTCCATTTCACTAAGTATTCCCTGATAGTCCTCCTACGCAACTGTCTCTCTCTGTACTCCAGGATAGACTTAGGTACTAAAATCAACTTTCCCTCATCATCTAAGGGAGGTAGAACTGCAGAAGGTACCACACGGTGTCCCAACGCCTTCTTGAGACGTGATACATGAAAAAATTGTGTACCCTGCTCTCTTCCGAAGCTCAAGCTCATAAGCCACCTCTCCAACTCGTCTCAAGATCCTGAAAGGACCGTAATACCGTGGCTTAAGCTTCTCGACCCACTCTTCCTAAGAGTGGACTGACAGGGCTGCAGCATAAGATAGACCATGTCACCCACCTCAAAATGCCTCTCTGTTCTCTTCTGATCTACGTACTGCTTTTGCTGATTTTGTGCCTTGGCAATATTTTCCTTGAGAGCCCTCATAGTATCCTGACTCTCCTGCAACAAGTCTCCAGCACTCGACACTCTATTGTCACTCATTAGTAAATCTAGAAAACTCGGCGCCTCATAACCATACAACGCCATGAAAGGTGACATCTGAATGGTCATATGGAATGTCGTGTTGTAACAATACTCACACAAATGAATCCATTTGACCCACGCCTTCTGCTACCCTGCAATATAATTCCCGAGGTACCCTTCCACCCACTTATTCACTATCTCCGTCTGCCCATCAGTCTACGGGTGGTAACTGGTGCTCGGAGTAAGCTCAGTCCCATAGAGTCTGAACACCTCCTGCCAAAAGTGACTCAAGAACCGACTATCCCTGTCGCTCACAATGCTCCGAGGAAATCCATGTAGTCTGAATACCTCACGAAAGAAGACCTTTGCTACCTGTGTAGCTGTGTAGGTAGTGGTAATCAGAAAGAAGTGGGCATACTTCGTTAGCCGATCCACAACTACATAAATGCAATCCCGTCCTTGGGCTTTAGGCAAGCCCGTAATGAAGTCCATCGACAGGCATTCCCACTTCCTATCAGGAATCGGAAGTGGCTGCAATAAACCTGCCAGGTACATGTTCTCCTGCTTGTTCTGCTGACAAACAGGGCACTCACGCACGTATTGAAGAACATCTACCTTAAGTCCTTTCCATGTGAATCTCTCCCGTATCTGTCTGTAGGTTTTGAAATACCCGGGATGTCCTGCTGTAGGCACGTCATGAAAGGTTCGCATGACAATGTTCTTCACCTCTAAACCTGGGATCAAATAAATCTTGTTCTTGTAAATGATCAAGTCATTCACAAGCGTATACCTGGTATCAATCATCGATCCCTGAACAATGCTGGAGGCCCAAGTATCCTTGGCATACTCTGCCACAATCATATGCCTCCAATCCTCTGAAATGTTAACCATAGAGCTCAAATGAGGCCTGCGCGAAAGAGCATCAGCTACTATGTTTTGTGTACCTTTGATATACGAGATATCAAAATTATAGGCCTGCAATTTACTAACCCACTTCTGCTGACGATCATTGAGATCTCACTGCCCCAAGAAGTGTCAAACTATTATGATTAGTTTTGATGCAAAATTTGCTGCCAACAAGATATTGTCTAAATTTTGCTAAGGCATGCATTATAGCGAGCATCTCCTTATCGTAAATGTTGTAAAGTCTCTCTGGCCCTATGAGTTTACGACTCTCATATACAATAGGGTGCTTGTCCTGCATAAGCACCGCACCAATGCCCTCACCTGATGCATCGCACTGAAGCTCGAAAGGCTTCGAAAAGTCAGGTAGTGCCAACACAGGGCATGTAGTCATCAACTCCTTAAATCTCATAAAACACTCCTGTGCCTCAGGAGTCCAAATAAATGCACCCTTCTTCAGTAAATCTGTCATAGGGGCTACATGTCATGAATAACCATTCACGAATCTGCGATAGAACCCACACAAACCTAGAAATCCTTGCAACTGTGTAAGTTTTGCCAGTGTAGGCCAGTCAATGATAGCACGGATCTTTTCAGGATCCATCCACACTCCCTCTCCACTGATAATGTGACCTAAATATAACAATTCAGTCATCCCCAAATCACATTTGGATTCCTTGGTGTACAAGGACTCCCTCTCCAGAATACTCAACACGGTCTCCAGGTGAGCCAAATGCTCCTGCCATGTCCTGCTGTAAATAAGGATATCATCGAAGAAGACCAATACGAATCTCCTTAGCAGTGAATAAAAACCCTGTTCATCGTGGACTGAAATGTAGCTGGTGCATTAGTGAGCCCAAATGGCATCACTACGAACTCGAAGTGCCCACAATGACAACGGAAGGTAGTCTTCTCGATGTCCTGCTCACGAATCCTGATCTGATGATATCCTGACCTTAAGTCAATTTTAGTGAAGTAACATGCACCATGGAGCTCATCAATAAGCTCGTCTATATGAGGTATTGGATACCTATTTTTAATTGTCCTCTTATTCAAGACTCTGTAGTCAATGCACATGCGTAATGTTCCATCCTTCTTCTTTACCAAAACAACTGAAGAAGTGAATGGTGATTTGCTAGGTCGAATGTGACCCATAGCAAGTAATTCCTTGATCATTTTCTCAATCTCATCCTTCAGCCGCTTAGGATGTCTATAGGGCGTAATCATAACGGGCTTAGCACCCTCCTCAAGCTCAATAATATGCTTAATGCCCCTGTCTGGAGGTCTCCCTGGAGGAATATCACTGAATACCTTATCATGCTTGATTCTCAACTGCTGTATGTCGGGATGATATTCAGTCTTCTGTTGTCCCTCCTGTATAGGTGCCAATGTGCACTCGGCAGCCCACTCTACCATGTCGTGACGCATGAGCCTCTCCATCCGACAAAAAGAATTTTTTTTGATGTTGCTGTCCCGAATTGCTTTTAGAATATGTGTCTTCCCATCAACATCAAAACGGATCTCCATGTCCTTGAGACGAAGAGTGACTTCCTCAAGTGAATGAAGCCACTTCATGCCCAAGACCAAATCAATGTCTCCCATGTTAACTACATAGTAATCAGCCTTGAACTCATAATTGTTCAAGCGTAAAGGGAGATCCTTAATCATGCGTTCACACCTCAAAGTGTATCCGTCGGCCACCTTAACCCTAATGCCCTCGAACTCCTCAGTGATGAGTCCGCGTTTCTCAACAAATCTAGCATCTATGAAATTGTGTGTGGCTCCTGTATCAAGAAGGGTAATGACCCTCTGTCCTGCCAACACTCCACGAATCCTGAAAGAGCCCTCCTACTGAATGCTAGATAAGCGTGCCTCCTGTATCTGAAGCTCTGACTCTGTCTCTGCCTTAGGCTCTGAAGCCTCTGGCTCTGACTCCTCAGAACTCTCCTGCTGTTTGGAATTCTCTGACTCCGAATCCTCATAATACGCCCACATCACTCGATTTGCCTTGCCCTTAGGCCTCAAAGGACAATCGTGATTGGCGTCATAGGGACCTTTGCAGTAGAAGCAAAGCTTCTTCCTGCGTAGATCATTAAGGGCCTCTCGATCCAAAGGTGGTGCTGCTGATTTACCCTTTGAATCATTCTTGAAATCTGATTTCTCTTTGTTAAAATCAGACTTCTCTCTGTTTCTGTTAAAGCCCTTATTGTCCCTGAAAGAAGAAGAACCTCTGGAGTTGAATCTACTGGAAGGTGCTGCCAACTCCATACTACGTGCCTTCTTCATCGCTTCCTGTAATGAAGGAGGATCAAAGGCTTTGATCCAGCCTCTCAATGGTTCCGTCAATCCCTCCATGAAGAGCACTACTAATCGTCTCTCTGAAATATTCGGAACCATAACTGATAACTTCTGAAAGTCACCAATATAAGACTCCAAGCTGCCACTCTGTCTCAACTGAGCCAAGTCTCTAAAGTAGGATTCTGGATCCTTCCTGTCAAACCGCTCCACCAACCTGTCAACAAACTCCTGATAGGATGTGATCCGGTCATGCTGTAAGGTCACCATCCCGTGGTGCCACCAGTCGTAAGCTACACCCTCAAGATGCAGTGTCGCATATCTAATAGCATCTCTCTCAGCCATCGGGCGCAATGTGAGGAATGTGTCTAGCTTACTAATCCATGCGAGCTGTCACCTTACCATATGAACGCCAAGCCTGGGTTAGCGACTGTTCATAGCATGTACGAGATCATTATTTTGTTATACAGGTCTCCAATCACGGCATGGAGCGTTGTTGTCTCCTCACGTGCTAACAAATCATCAAAGGAAATCTATCTATGCGCTCGGTGGTGTTACTAGCTCCCGCTCGTTAAGCTACCGCTGGGTGTAACCATGACAACTCATACCGTACAGCCAGCACGATCCGGGCTCACATCTCTCCTGGCATGGGCCTAGGTAAGGCATGCTATTTGTCCAGCGAAGAACATTCTAGGAGCTTCGACGAACTGCATCACTCTGTCTTAAGTGGATAGCGGTGGCCCGGTCAGTACCCAATGCGAGAGGTGCTCTCGCATGTCAGCTGCTGCGGCGCGCTCGCTCTCATTAGGCTGCTTGGATTGACTACCATTAAATCTCTAGAGTGGAAGTGAGGAACCTCTGCATCGTCCGATCCCTAGGTTTTGAGGGATCTACGAACCACAAGTACATGTCGATGCATCCATTATATCTCCGTTTGCTGACCAAACCATTGCCTACATCAATCAAGGCTACCGCTTTGCATGTAAATACAATGTGACCCGAAACGCCTCTTTCTAGGCTGCCTTAAAGAGCATAAACTTCCAGGATGGCGAGTTTAGCTTCTGATCTGTAGCAAAGAAACCCTTGTTTCCCCGTTTTTTGAATTCCAACTATTTTTCTGAGTGTTTTGTGTATTTTTGGTTTTTTTTTATGTTTTTGCAATTTTTGCATGAAATATGAAGAATACGATTTTTGCAAGAATTTAATAATAAATTCAAATTAAATGCTATATCAACAATATTGATAGAGAATGCAAGATCTAATGCTGGCTAATCCTTTATTGATCTTCCGGACACATTACAATGGATAACTGATAACATGCAACAAGAAAATAATATTTTTTATTTAAAGAACCTGGTAATAGCAGCAAGCTGTGAATGAACCAGATCTGGTACGGCTGCAAAGAATTTGATCTTCTCCTCCTGTCTGACAAGCTCAGATGATCCCAGATACCCTAGCGCCCAAATTTGGTGAAGACTGCAAGCCAGAATGAAAGGCGTTTTTACCAAGATAAAAAATACGCCTCTTTAATGCTGGTACGACCTGCTGTGAAGCAGTACAGCTCTGTCAGACTAGCAAGTACAAATGTACGACTTCTTGAAATAAGTGTCCCAAACCCTAGAATATGATGCGCCTTATTTGCAAGATGCTTTTCGAATGAAAACCTAATAAAAACTCTGAAGATAAATGATCTCTGAATGCTCTGTAATTTCTTCTGAATGAAGAAATCCCTCTGCCTGGCAATAAATCAGATGATATTTCACACCCTCTGAATCGCTTTCACTAGAGATGGCTCATTTCCCAATGCTCTGAGACTGAAACCCTTGGCTTCCGTGCTCTGGACGAAACTTGATCAATTTTCAATTCACAATAACATAATGGGCTCGAATTCCAGAGCAAAACCTTATACTCTCTCAAAAGTGTGATTTCCTTAAAAATAGGGATCATTAAAAAGTTTGAACTTTTTATTTTAATATTTCAATAGTCTCCAGAAAATTTTTTAATTATAAAATATAATTAAAAATGTCCCCTTCCATGATGGGCAACCCCTTCCAATATTTCACTTAAGTTATAATATAAAAATATTATAACTTTATATTACATGCTCCATTTAATTAATATTTAATTAAATCAATTAAATATTAATATCTCTCTCAATATTCACCCGATGCACGAACCATCTGAAGCTGACGACTAAAGAAGTGATTATGCATGTGATCCATCCATACTGCTAAAAATAGCAGGGGTCCCTCACTGAGTGCCAAATACTGCTAAAAATAGCAACTCAGGCTAAAAGTGTCTGAATGAGCCCAAACGAAAGCCAACTGATCAAACACTGACAACTGAAGCTGAGCCAAGCTCCATCAAGACCCTCTATCCAACCTATCAGCCTACGAGGGTCACATAATAGGCTAATCCTGTGCTCTGAGAGATGTCAACTAGAAGGGGACATGACACTCACACAATTGGAATTTTTTATCACCACCTTCTTCTTAGTGGATCAACTAGATTACTTCCTCATGAGAAACTTTTCTAGGAATATACAAGGTCATGCCAAGGAGTCTTTTGTGCTTTCTTCACCGACCTAGGGGTAAGTGCACCAAGATGGTTCCCAAAAAGGGGGCTTAAGTGGCCACTTTTTTTTTCTGAAATCAGGAAATGTTGACCTTGGACTTGAAATTGAGGATAGTTACACTCAAAATTTTGAGATGGAACAAAAACAAGGATCAAAGTGCTCTGAGTCTACTTTCTAAACTACTAATTTATTTTGAAAATGGTTGAGATTGAGTGGTTCAATAGAGGGATGTACACGAATTGGTGATGTTTTTGTCAGAAAAACATAACATAGCAACTCTTGTACGACCTGAGCACGGTGAACTTTTTTTTAGTATTTTTAAAATCGCTACGGTCAAAAGTTAGCTAATAGCATCTAGTTGATGAACAATTTTTCTGATAATTTTTTAATGAATATTTGAGTTTTTACTAATTTTCTAAGTGGGCACTTCATAAAAAGTAGAATTTTGGCCGTGCTCCCACTACAAGTGCAGAAAGTAATA
>VDFB02150835.1:0-34319 GCA_007258455.2 Sequoia sempervirens
TCTTGCAAACACGAAGCGATGCCCGAACTAGGAGGCCTTCATTCCTCGAAGCGATTCCAGAGCCAATCCGGCAGCATAACAGTTTAGTCGTCCAAAGATGAAGAAATGATGCACAAGACTCCTTTTTATAAGTTCCGTTTGACTTCAAGAAACCCTAAAATCCAACTCAAGCTCAAACCCTAACTTTTCCTTCAATAAGGCGTCCTTTTCACCTTTAGCTCAATAATCATATTTTAATTAAAACAGCACCTTGATAAATGCGCCCACATTAATTTCCTTTGACTTTGGAAAATTCACCAAATATTAATTATAACCTTAATGAAGGCGCCACCCTTTGAGTCCACCTTTTAAAACTACATTAAGTCATTCGACTAGGCCAAGGTGATAAAATAACATTTTAATTATAATGTTATTTTTAAGTGAAATAGGCTGGAGCTTCCAGTACGTTACGAGCCGGCTGGGTCATGCTTGAGTCAACTGAAGGGGAAAGTCAATTGCCTGATACTATCCTGTTTACTGCCAAAAATAGAATTTACTAAAAATAGTAAATTCCAGAAAATGCTCTGAATGCCGAGATGAACATACCCCTGCGAAGCCCTCTGAAAACCCAGAAGGAATCCGCCATTGAATCCACCATCTCTGAACAATGACCTCCTCAAAAATAGGAAACCCTAATTTATCTTCCGACTAACCTTCGGGTTTCGGAAAGGCCAGGTCCTGGGGAACAATCGAGTTTGAGGGAACATTACAATCCGCCCTTCCCAAAATTGCTTGTCCTCAAGCAATACCACCACAGCTCCAGAAATTTGAAAACTAATCCATACGCAACAAGTATGATCCCTGGTTCCCAAATGCGTCTCAGGAAAAACCCACCATGCTTCCGCCGCGCCACTCTGATCACATCAATGAAAATATCATGCCAATGCTGCACTGACTCCCCTTGTAACTCCAAAGTGTTACCATCTATGATTCTCAAACTGAAAGATCTTAAAGGAAGGAAATCAAAATCATGCAACATCTCATGTCCACGATCCCCCGAATTAACAGTATCAACCATACTACTGTCAATCACCATTCTAAGCAATAGGAGAGATAGACTATTCAAATCAACATCGAACTCCTCCCCATACCTCCACATGGTAACAAACGGGACCATGACTGCAAGTGTGACCCCTACAAATCTTCTTACAAGGAAGGAAGCATTCCTTTGCAAGAGCTCAACAAACTCATACTCATGTCTCCGCAAAAAGCTACCATGCCTCATCTGAATTAAACTGGCACAATCATGAAGACTACAGAAAACAATCATAGTTCCAACCCCATGAGTCTCCGAATGGTGAACCAAAGCATGTGAGCTACTGCGGTCATGAATCAATACTGAGAGTAAACTGTCAAAGTTTACACCATCAACCATCATAAGATGAATTTGGAGAGTAGGAAAAGTGTGAAGGAACAAATAATTGCTGCTGATCAAGACTAGGATCAGCGTAGTGCAATCTGATTCTCGAGTCCTACCCAAAGGAAAACAACAACACCACTCAAGATCCCCAACGTGAGCATTTGAGATGACCATCGAGCTGCAAGGTGACACCTCCAAGGTGGTTGGAAAACACACTAGATTCATCTCCATGAGAGCACTACCACCTCTTTGATCAGGAGTGATGAACCAACTCTCCTGAATGCGAGAAACACAACATGTAAGGGGGCTGGTCTGCCTCAAACCAGCAAGCTCGAGTCTCGAAATCTGTCCAGGTCTTAGCCGGAAAACACATTCAGAGCAACCAATCGTTCATTTCTCCAACCCATGCTCAAAATCTCTCTCCAATCCATTTGTTGATGAACAAATGGAACCATCAAGACGCTGCTAAAGAAGGGAACAACGCCAAAAGGTCTAAAAATTTGATTCTTATTCCTCCATAAATTCTTCTTTCCAAAAACGATATGCTCCATCAACCCATGTTGAGAATCCCAAGCTTGGATACCCAACTGAAAATAATTTCCAACACTCCGGCAAGAAAACATAGCACATCTCTGAGTGCTGGTCAAAATCAAGTGCATACTTGTAAAATCTGCATTCCCTCTGATGAACCTTTGAAACCTATCCATGAAAGCTTCCGGAACACTAGAGTATGAAACATATGATGACTTCAAATTCAACTCCCAGAACAGACTAGCATCACTCAACCCAAGGAATGGATTGACAAGAGTGCAATCACGATATTTTGGTCCCTTTTCCAAAGTGAAGACTGCATCCTCAATTCCTCTTAAGCATTCTTTACTACTCAACATACGTGGCACATCTTCATGGAGTGATATCAAAGCATCCAAGCACCGAAAACCAGAATCAGTTTCATTCTCCATTTCATCCTCTACTTCATAGAGAGGATTTTCATAACTTTTCTCATCACCTTCTTGAAAAAGAGGGTTGTCATAAACTTGAAAGTCATTCCTTTCATCTTGCTGCTCCAAATCTGCACATACAACCTTTGATTTTCTTGTGAAACCTTCAAGATTAAACTCCTCTCGAAGACTATCAATCTCATCAATTACTTGCTTGATTTCTCCAGCTCTTCGTGCATCCTCTTGCTCCTTGAAAAGTTTGAAATCTGCTAACTGGTCTTCAACCTTTCTTAGAGCCAACTGAGTTTCCTTCAAATTGTCCTTTGTTGATTTAAGCTCCAAGGTGAGCACATCAACCATACTCTCCCTTTCTTCGAAAACACTGAAGGCCTTCTTTGCAGATTCAACGGTATGATCTTGATCTTCAATCAAGTGTATGTATGCTGATTTCAATGTCTCCAAAGAGCCTCTGATAAGTTGCAAGTTAGGAAGAGCAACTTCATCCTTAACTCCACTTCGTCTCTCTTCAGACTGAGCCTTCCAATAGAGATCATCAACCAAATTGTGTGTGCGATCAAATAGGGATAGCGTTTGTACTTCTTTTCCAAAAGATACCTTGCATTGATCTTCCCACTCATGAACATGCAAAGACGGTGAACTGCTGATAGGCTGCAACTGAAAATCAGAACTTCGTTCCTTGCCTTTGCTGCCCTCTTTGCTACCCCAACATTCTTGTACTTCACCACCAACTAGCAGAGAATGCTCATCATCATAAAAAGCATCATACTCCACAAATTCTTCAACCCATTGCTTGCAACCAGCTTCGTGTATTGATAAATCTGATTTGTGTTTAATAACACTTTCAAACTCTCCATCTTCAAGAGCCATATGGACTTCTAGCTCTTCTTCTTCATCCCGGCCTCCTTGATCAAACATTAGACCAGTATCCAACCTGCTCAAGGAATCATGTTTGTCCGCTGTTCGGAAAGTTTCTGTAACCACAAATTCCTCTTTAGTGGCTGCAACCACTCCAAAGAGATCATTATGGAATTTTGTGGAACAATCTTCTTCTTCAAAGACAACTTCTCCTCCAAGGGCCACCTCATAGTCTACTGTGCAACCTGGTTCTTGTTCTTCATCAGGATCAAAGGGAAACTTATCCCACACAGGTTCTTTAACATAACTTGATGCCAACACACCCGGATCCCAAATGCTAGTGGGCTGATTAAGATGATCAACTGGAAAAAACTTATCATGCTCCCCTTGTAGTGATGACTCTTTGAATAAGTCAAGTCCTAATTCACTTAAGCTGAAATCATCCAAAAGGTTTCTCTCCAATGGCTCAGTTTGCTGATCAATCCCAAGACCAACAATGTCACCCCCGAAATGAAGTGAAGAATCTTCAATGTTTGTTGTTTGAAAAACTTCATCTTCATTATCTTCTATGGAACCCTCATGTGAGAGTATGTTGCTAATTTTTTCATGTGAGACTTCTTGGGACGTTAAGACAGCAACATGAGGAAAATCCTTCCTCATCAAATCTTCAGTATGATCTTGCATGAACTCCTTAGACTCATCACCAACATCATCACTTGCTGTCACATGCAAATCTAGGGAAGTATTATGAGGCTCTCCCACACATTCCTCAACTGTCAAGGTTTCTATATCAAGCTTACGATCAATTTGAGGTGACATGTGCACCTTGCTTGTGCCTTCTTCAATATTAGTTGACTGATTTTTCTCTTCGACATGTTCATTTGTGGGCTGCAAACCACAAACAGACACTTCTTCTTCCTTCCTTGCTCCTGCAACCATGGTATGTTCTGTTTCCTCCTTAATCATTTTCTTGATGTAGTTGACCATAGCCCGCTTTCCAGGGTGATAAGTCACCTCCCAATCCAAAAAGGTATCAAATGAAACACCGTTCTTAAACTCCTCTATCATGCTCTGATAATCTCTGTAGAGTATGTAAGCCTCGTGTTCACATTTCCTCTTGAACTGGCATTCTTTAGAAACCCCAATCAAATCTGACTTCTCAGACTTAGCATAAATCTGTCTGATTCCACACCTTAACTCAGGATCCTTCAATAGCGTACATATATCATGCATTAACTCAGCAGAGACTTCTCTGTAGTCATCTTTCTCTGTCAAGTGAACTCTGATGGGCACAGGATGGCAGGATCTTGGCTCTGATACCACTGAAATATTCCGAGCCAAATTTTTTCGTTTTTCAATTACCGATTACAACATTAAACCAGTGCACCCGTTAAGGTTAGATGGATAAACCAAAACGTGCAAGAAGCAACCTAACCAGAATGGCGCCGATGATGGCGAGCATTGGTCAGAGGATCTTCTACTCTAAAAACAGAAAGGAACTCAACGTCAAGTATGTGCTACCCAATCCAATGCGGAGTGAGGGGCGACCATATGACGGAGTGATTACAGAATTCAAAGCTTGAAAGGAAATGCTGAATACTGAAACTACTCGACACCCAGAATGTGCTTGCTCACCCAGAATGGGAAGTAGCTACCATAGGGCGGAGTTATGACTAATTTACTAGTATAGAAAGCAAGAACGTGAATTACAATGAATGACAAAGCAATATTAGAGGATGCTGGTCAGTACTACTGCCAGATTACAATAAATAACTATTGCCTGCAATGTCATTATATTAAACTCTTTCCAGATAGAGTACTCAACACTATTTCTGTTACAAGCTCAAAGGAAACCACCATGCCAATTACAAATCAGAATGATGCAGATTGCTAGGACTGTCATAAACAGATCTGCATTTTAAACATATAACCAGCAGCTTGCAAAATGAAAGAATTGCTCACAACTCCCTCAATACACATCCGATTTATATACCGTAAAATGCAATGTACCTTGAGAACCAAGGCAACCAATATTGAACCCTTAAACTGAGCAGAATGCAGCAATTTCAATTTGCACGAATCCCAAGACAGCACCAAAAGGTACGGCCCAGCTGAGAGATTCGACTTGACTTTAAAAATTAGATACACAACAATAAAATCTAAGATTGGAGACAAATATTCGCCCTTCCTAGACACTACTATCAATGCAATACCCATAACTGACTCTTTTGTATTTTTTGAGTTATGAATGTAAACGTGGATCTGCTGTAGCTAATCTGCACTTTAGAAATACCTCTAATATGCTGAAATCAGATCTAACTAATTACAATGATGATTACAATGCACCAAAAACAAAGAACTCACAAATCTAACTTAAATCACCACTTGATGTTGTCTTGCAAACACGAAGTGATGCCCAATGCTAGGAGGCCTTCATTCCTCGAAGCGATTCCAGAGCCAATCCGGCAGCATAACAGTATAGTCGTCAAAAGATCCAGAAATGATGCACAAGACTCCTTTTTATAAGTTCCGTTAGACTTCACGAAACCCTAAAATCCAACTCAAGCTCAAACCCTAACTTTTCCTTCAATAAGGCGTCCTTTTCACCTTTAGCTCAATAATCATATTTTAATTAAAACATCACCTTGATAAATGCGCCCACATTAATTTCCTTTGACTTTGGAAAATTCACCAAATATTAATTATAACCTTAATGAAGGCGCCACCCTTTGAGTCCACCTTTTAAAACGACATTAAGTCATTCGACTAGGCCAAGGTGATAAAATAACATTTTAATTATAATGTTATTTTTAAGTGAAATGAGCTCGACTTCCCAGAATTGCATTCTGAAGCCCGAAACTGAATACACTTGAATCAACTGAAGGGGAAAGTCAACACCTGCTACCATCCTGATTCTGCCAAAAATAGAATTTACTAAAAATAGTAAATGAATCTTAATTGAACATACCCTACTTATTCCATTGAATCCACCATCTCGCTCTCATATTGTAAGATATTAAGATAGAGATAAGATCGCTCCGATCTTATCCGAGTTTCTTTTTAGAAACTTTCCAGGTTTTGTAAATCTTGTAAATATTTATTGAGCGACCAGCAATTGTTAATACATCAATTAATTTACCATCAATGCTTTCTATCATATAACTAATAACACCAAGTCAGAAGACTGTACAGTGTACACCACCTATAGATAAATCAAGGGAGATCACACGCTAGTCTTACAGGTGCAAACCTAGTAGAGCAGTGTGTTCAGTTAGTGTGTGTGCAAACATACACTAGTCAAAGTTATTCAAGCTCTTTACCAACAAGGACTTCATGCTGCTTCTTTACATTTGGAACAGTGTCAATCATAACATCGGATTCTGGATTCTGCCATGTGCATTAGCACACAAATTGAGTTATTCCAAGATTCATACTCCAATTGAAGGTAAATTAAAAATGGCAATTGAGTTTATTCTTATGATCACGATGCACCAAGAAAATAGTCATTGTCATCAAGTTATTAGTTAAAAACTTGCCACATCGCAAAACCGCTTACAAACTGATTAATTGTGGGGTGAAGCCACCCAGTAGTGATAGCCTTAATAGTTGCTATTGCTTCAATTCCACCAGAAGCACCAAGGCAATGCCCAATCATTTGACTGCAAATGTAAAGCCAATGTAATGTGAGAGACAAATATGCTTTTTGCAATGGAAATGAATGTGCAGCATTTTTAGAGGTCAGCAACTTGGTTATCATGATGCTTTATGCATTAGGATAAAACTCCAATGCATTCCATGGAAATCATATTAGTGGGATCAAAACAATACAAATTAGTCTTCAAGTTTCCATAGGAGACAACTTATTTTCATTTTAAGATTTAACTATTCCTTTTTATTACAAAATAAAATTATAAAACACATATTTTGAAAATGAATCACATATTTCAATCCAAGGGTTGAACTACTAATGGATTCTTCACTTTTGTGCCATTCATTTTTATGCCAGAAGTATCCTTAAAGACCTTCTTGATAGCATTAACTTTTGCCAGATCTCCTGCCAGTGTGGATGTTGCATGACAATTGATGTAGTTGACCTGGGTAATAATGAGGATATTATAATTGACTATCAAACTTTTAAGGTAAATTTTTTAGGAATACTGCTTCCAAAGCTTCAATGGAAAATGCAAGTAAATATCTATACTGGTATGCCTGCTCTGAGATGGATTCTTCACCTTTGTTCCATTCATTTTCCTCCCTTCTTTTTGATCTGTCCCAAGAACAATTTGTAAATGGAAAAACAAAAAACCCCTGGAAAAAATATGAGCTGCCAATCAGAAAATTGAAAAAATCAGCCAAAATTCCATTTTAATAATGAAATTGCTGCAGACCATGGGATAAACAGTTTTCTGCTCTCCTGGCACCATTTCTGACAAATGCACTATTTGCTAATAGTGGAGTGAAAACATAAGCCTCCACCTTATAGGCCTTTGTGCTACTTCAACACAATGGGCTACAGTATATGCAACCACTCCGTAATTAGAGAACAACATTTCCAGGGAAACATATTGCTTAGAGTTTCTAGATGACCCACACAATTGTTTTTGATTCAACATTTCAATTGAACTGCTTCATTCCTGAACAAGAACATGCACACAAAAGGATGGGCTTGAAATGTTCTGAGTAAATACAATAACATAGGTCACCTAGAAACTCTGAGAACCACTCCAAAACAGTTGAGGAATGCCCAATACAGAACAACCATAACTGTGTCATGCCAAGAAGCCATAATTCCCAAGGAAGCCCCTAGCTGATGCAAAAGATGAGTGCCACCCATGAATATGAAACCTGCATCTATTGTCATTTCAAAGAACTCAAAACTGCTGACAAAACAAGCATGACTGTAATTGGAAAACGCAGGCATGGCCAATAAGAAGAAAAGTATGCTCTAGCACTGACAAGCAGTTGATGAAAAAACTCATCAAAGGGGGAATGGTCTGATGAACAACCAAGGCTTTTGAAACTCTTGGTGCAGACAATGGATTTGCTGATCTTAAGTTTTTAAATAGCTTTTGAGTATTCTATTTTGCAGATTAAATATCTTTTGGATGTTGGTTATATTTTTTTTTTCATTTTTAATCTGACCATAGGATTATTAATTAATGGTCTAAACTGTGCTCCACAAGGACACATCCCCTATGCTTTTTGGCCGTTTCCCGTACCGGGCACGAAACGGGGACGCGGGGATGGCTGGGAAACGTCCCCTGGCCGTCCCTTTTTGCTCTCCAAGTACCCAGTACTTACTGGGGACTTTTTGCAAATTGGCCGGGGACGTAGGGTATGGCTAGGAGTACCCGATATGGTCCAGCCGTCCCTCGTCCGTACTGGGTATGGCTACTTGTACCCTACAGCCCAACAAAAAATCAGACGCACTTTTTAAAAAAAATAAAGTTTTTTAAATTTAAAAAAAGGCATGGGTGGGCCCACAAGGGACGCCCCATGCCACTTAACCTAATTTTTGCCTTATATGTGGCCTAAAATGAGAAAAGCAACTCATTTTTACTTCTCGCCTTGTGAAGTGAAGGAGAGCAAAAGAAGAGTAGCTGAGTGAAGGAGAGAACAACAGTTTGAAGAGGAGCTTAGGGCATCATTTCTAGCATATTAGAGGTATGTTTTTCATCTTTGTTTTGTATTTGCTATTTGTTTTTAATTTTTGCAAGATTTTTTTAAGTTTTTCAACACATAGGAAGGGCATTTAGTGTTTACTTTTTTTTTTTTGAACTTGCAGCTCTTTGAAATCAGAAACTTCATAAAAATTTAGAAAACAACCATGAGTAGCAGCAGTGATAGTGAAAGTGAGGATATTGAAATCCAAATGCAAGAAAGAACTCAAACTCAAAGAACAAGAAATAGACATAGAGGTAGTGCAACTGCAAACATTGGGGGGTGTTCAGAGAGTGGGAGTGGAGTAGGGTCAGCAAGTTCAAACCCATTTGAATGTCCATCTGAAATCCTCAAAAAATGGGCAAAAGGCCCATTTAACCCCAAAAAACCTCTACTACAATTTGCAACAAGAGTTGATAAAGAGAAGAAAAAAAATTCGGGGGGTAGTAGAGTATGGGAGTGTCATTTGTGCCACAAACAATATAGGGGCAGCTATACGAGAGTTTATTGCCATCTTTTGTGGATTGGTGGTCAAGGGGTGAAAGGGTGTAGAAAAATAACCCAACAACAAAAAATTGAGGCAACTAGATTGCATATGGAGGGGGAGGCATTAAGTAAAGGGGTTTCAGTTGAGAGTTTGCAGCCTAGTACGGGAATGCCTACACCATCAGTAGATGTTGCTTCAGCTTCTCACTCTCATGTGGGGGAGGATTCTACTAGAGGAAAGAAAAGGAGTATGAATGTTGCTGATATGTTTAATGTTACAGTAAGAGATGGGGCTGATTCCTCTATTGCCAAGTTTTTTGTAAGATCTCGTCTTGCTCTGACTTCTGTAACCTTGTTTCTGCTTTTTTATGTTTTGTAATTTTTGAAGGTTTTATAACAAATATATGATTTCACAAGATATTGCTAGGCAACTAAAAAGATTAACAAATTCAAGCAAACATGCAATGCAAATAGGCTGGAAATAAACTCCTTGTTTGATATTAAAAACCCTTATTGAATTACAAATTAGACATGCCAAGCATTCAAATAAGACAATTTTTAGAGAAAACCTGGTATATAGTGATTGCAGCCACAAGAAGTTCCCATGCAGCCACCACATAAAGCTTTGTCCCTGTGTTTTATTGCTGTTGTAGCAGCAACAGACCTGGCCGCCCCTGTTGGAAGAGATAGCAGCCTCAAAAGCAAGGCGATCTGCCTCTTGATGACCACGTCCCAGCCCTAGATGGTATGGCTGGTCATTATTTGAACCATTTCTCAAATCAGACCTTGTAACTGTCAGATGCATGCAATTTTTTGTATAAGATTAGACCTCAAAAGCTGGAATGATACCCTCATGAAATTACCTTGAAAACTCATACAAAACTCAGCCAATAATAATAACCCAACACTATAGCAAATTACTGTAGCGGATTATTGTTCACGGGTACTGTAGCGTCATTGTTCACAGGTAACGTAGCAGCGAACACAAAGCTTGAAATTTGATTGCTAATGGCTGCCAATGATGAATTTTCGGGTCTACACTTGATAGTCCCTCAATAATCTTCAAACCTTGGATGAAATCTTCACCTTAAGCACAAATAGAACACCTATATGATGCCCTCCTATATGCCCAATTCAGTAGATATCTCACTACCTCAAAAGGCTGCAACAATGGAGAGTGAACGTTCTCCAATGGCAAACTGATTTAGAAACCCTTGGCTTCCTCTCTCAGACAAAAACTCATTATCACCAATGCTCAATCCCATGAATGTCAAAAATGACTCCAAAATGAAATATATAAACCCTCTTGAGAAAGTTGAATTTCTCAAAAAGGCACATTTAATATCAGTAAATGTTATTTTCTTTTATCCCATTTAATATTTCATTGAATACTTAGGAAATGGCACCCAATAATTAATTAAATAAGTGGCCCCTTTTTAATGATGAGTTGACCCTCAATATTAAGTTAAGTTATAACTGAATATTATAATCTTTTAAATAATTAATGTTTATTTAAGCTAAATAAACATTAATATCTCCATGAATACTTATTATTTTCGAGTGTCGTCTGAACTGGAAGCTGAGCTGATGGAGTTGCATACGACCACACACCTTACTAAAAATAGTAAGGGTCCCTCTCTATCCATTCCTGACTTACTATAAATAGTAAATTGAGCATACGAAGTCTTGGAGACTTCAAACGAAAGCCAAAGCTGCTAGTTTTTGAACACTGGAGATGATGCAAACCCCAGGAGACCCTCTAACCATCCTCATTAGCCTACGAAGGTCAGAAATATAGGCTAATCTCCTCTGACAATTGATGTTAGCTAGAAGGGGACATTACATTTTTTTATGCTAATGCCATACCATTTCATGTCTCACGTTCACCATATTTTAAAAAAATGTGCAAAGATATTATATCTGTTGGTCCCTCATATTTTCCACCTAGAGAAACTAAGCTATGCACCACCCTTCTTGATAAAGAGTACTCCAAGGTGAGTATTTTGATGGAGGATATGAGACAAACATGGTTGACAGATGCTTGCTCCATAATCATGGATGGGTGCACCCATAGTTGGCAGACTCGTAGAAAACTCACGAGTTTTTTTGAGTTTAACTCGCGAGTTTTTGGCAAGTTTTTCGAAAAACTCGCGAGTTTTTCAAAAAACTTGGCTATGTAGAACTTAAAGCTGAAAACGTCTTTTTTTATGTTTATTAAGCAATTTTTTAAGTTCCCGAGTTTTTCCGAGTTTTAAAAAACTCTCCAATTTTTCCCTTGGCGAGTTTTTTGTTGGGGCAAGTTTTCCAACTATGGGTGGACCAATATCAAACATCGACCACTCATCAATCTTATTGTCACTAGTATAGCAGGCTCTTATTTTCTTAGATCTGTAGATTGTTTGGGAAAAAGGAAGGATGCAACCTTCCAATTTCAGATTTTGAGAGATGCTATAGAGGAGGTTGGAGCCTCTAATGTTGTGCAGGTATGATTTTATTTCTTTCTTATTTTTTATTTTGATTTTCTTATTAGTTATTTAAAATTTTTGATATCTATATTCTATACTAATCTCATATCAACTTGATGATATGCCATTGCTAGGTAGTGACCGATTCAGCTTGTGTGTGTAAATCTATGCTCCATAGGGTTTCGCGGACGGGGAGTGCTGGGTACGGTGGGACGATTTTTTGGTATGGGGGTACTTTTGGGTCATTTTTTAGGGGACGATAGGGGACGACTGACAAAAAAATAGGGAAATTTTTAAAAATATAGAGAAATTTCAAATGTTCATAGCATAACATTGATAAAGCATTCATTCTAGACATTGTATAAGCTTAATACATATCATTAGACTTGAATTGAGATTTCACATGAGAATTGACAAACAAATTAACAAAGTTCAAATGCTTTTCATTATGAATGTGCATACATATCATATAAAAGTTTGATAATTATAACCAAAATGCCCAAAGGCTCCAAGTCTCAACTATGAAATGACATGATAAACATAAAACTAAGAAAATATATTGCTTTCCAAGGTCCCTAATCAGCAGAAGGTAGGTCTAAATCAGCATCGCCCTCGCCATCAGAGCTCAAGTCTAAGTCAATGTCAGTGTCCATGTCAATAGAAGGATTTGCCTCAACCAATGGAACCCCAACCAATCCCTCATGTACATCCTCCTCAATCTGCATAGCATCTTCGCGATTAACATCCCAGCGTAGGGCTGGAGTTTGATGATACTCACTAGACTGGCGATCCTGTAGCTGCAAAGCACTGTGTACTGCCACCAACTTCTCCAATTGTCTAGAGGTAAGGCAGTTCCTCTTAATTGATTGGATGAAGCTATACGTGGGCCAATTCCTCTCTACAATAAAGGAATTGGCAACCTGTGAAAAAAGGCAAATGGCAAGTAATCTCAACTCTGGTGCATCCTTCCCATGCCACGTCCACCATCCAATGGGGTCGGTTTGAGCCAATGTAGCTCTATCTGTCCTCACCTCTAGTTTGCCGAAGGTTGGACCACGAAGATTGGCAAATGCAAGCCACTGTGTGCGAAGTATGGTAGATTCCTCTAAAGTATACATTTTTGTAAGGGCCTTCATGAAGCCTTCTTTCACCTCTTTCATCATGAGATGGAGCCACACATTTTGGATTGAGGGCATAGGCTGCCATATGAAGCGGGGTGTTCATAATGTCCCACCGTCGCATCACAATGGGCCTAAGATGCTCCTCATAAAATGCCAAAAAAGGGTCCTTGCTATAAATTGCTTGCTTGACTTGTCCAAGCATACTATCAAAGGTCTCATAAATCTCTCCAAGGCTAGGAGAGTTAGTATCAACATATCTAATCACTTGCACAATAGGTTGGATGGAGGAGCATTCATATCTGCAAGTGCAAACAAGTTACAAAATTTAAAATCAGCTAGCCTATAAATATTAAATAATAAAATGAAAATCAGCAATAATGAAATCTAATAATTCAAATAAATAATAAAATCAGCAATGCCAATTTTCTTATCTCATTGTGGACCACTAGTCATCATCAAGGATTTTTTGTTTCACCCTTTTTCCCTCTGTTGTGCTTGACTCATGCCATCTGCCCCACTCTACATTGACCATCATTAATTGTAGAGCCTCTTGGACCTCAAGCATCCTCTCCAATAAAATGAAGTAGCTGGCATATCTAGTCTCCACAGGGTTGAGGAATTCCTTCCTCAAAAATGTTTTGAACAAAGCAAGTGAAGTCTGATGGTTGCAAATGAACATTTGCACCTCTCTGGCCTTTGCAACCACTGCCTTCACCCAATCTATCTTCCCAATGTCCTTCAAGGTATTGTTCAATCCATGCACGCAACAAGGGGTCCAAAAAATGTGCTTATAAACACTCTCCACCATCAATCCAGCTAATTTACCCCTGTGCTCCACGGGGACGCATCCCCTATGCTTTTTGGCCGTTTCCCGTACCGGGCATGAAACGGGGACGGCTAGGAAACGTCCCTTGGCCGTCCCTTTTTTCCCTCCAAGTACCCAGTACTTACTGGGGACTGTTTGCATTGAAAGACATAGGGAAGTTGGATTGGGTGAAGCAAACGGTGGCAGAAGCTAGAGATATTCAGATGTTCATTTGCAATCACCACACCTCACTTGCTCTCTTCAAAACATTTTCAACGAAGGAGTTTCTCAAACTTGTTGAGACAAGGTATGCCACTTCATTTTGTTTCACTTTCAATTTGTATTCATAATTTGATTTTGTTTTAAATTTTTATTTTTTAATGAATCATTGAATCCATGAATGTAGATATGCCACATACTTCATCTTGTTGGAGAGGATGCTTGAGGTGCATGAGCCTCTACAACTAATGATGGTCAATGCAGAGTGGACTAGATGGCCTATGCAAGTTCTGCTCAAGGAAAGACCATCAAACAAAAGATCCTCGATGACGATTGGTGGGCCAATGTGAGGTAAGACATATTAGATGGCTGATTTTTATATTAATTTTCTGATTTTAATAATTTAATTTTATTGTCCAATGTTCCAACTTTTGAAGTTTCTAACACGTCAATTAACTTGTCAACTAATTATTTTGAACTTTTTGTTTGCATTATGCAAATATATTTTCTCCTTCATCTCACCTATTGTAGATGTCATCCGATATGGTTATATAGACTCTCCTAGTCTTGGAGAGATATATGAGACATTTGACAGTATGCTTGGGAAGATCAAGCAAACTATTTCGGCAAAGGATCCCACTTTGGATTTATATGAGCAACAAATTAGGCCCATTGTGATGTGGAGGTGGAATACAATGAACACCTCACTTCATATGGCTGCCTTTGTGTAAACCGTGGTTCTCGCCCCCTAACTGATATTTTTGAGGTTTTTGCAAGTTTTGTGTATTTTTTGAGGTTTTTGCATTAATCATGAAAGCTGCGATTTTCCTTATAAAATGCTAATAAATTCATAATAAATAAATAGCATCCAAATAAGCTTTGAAAATGCTCAGGAAAGATAGGCGCACCAATTTATTTCACTTCTAGATTATTTACAAAGGTAAATAACAACATATGAATGAAATACAGATTTATTTCTAAGGAACCTGATTTCCTTCTTACAGCCGCCAGCAGCAATAAAGTAATAGTACGGCTGAATGGTTGAGTGCTCCTTTGTCCACTGAAAACGTTGCAAAAGCTCCAGATGACCAAGGCTCTGTGAAACCCTCTGTGAAAGACTGAAGATGGAATGCGTTTTTCCCTGAAAAGGTGGTACGGCCTTGAAGGTACAGAACAGTACGGCCTGCTGTAACAGCAGTAAAGAATAATGTACGGCCAGAAATAAGAGAGGTTCTCCAAGCTCACAAAACAATGCAAACTCTTCAGCAATCCAAAGCGCCCAAACCACAAACACCAGAAGCTGATGAATATATGCGTTCCTCTGGATAAGAGATAGTACGGCCTGGAAAAGTACAGAAAAAAGTACGGCTTGCTGCAATAAATGACAAGGTACGGCCTCCAAGAAAAATGCCAGATCTTTGAATGAAGTTCTCTGATGAAGTCGCCTTATCTGTCTGATGATTATCTCTGTGAATCTTTGCTAAAATCAATGAATAAGCACAGTCTGTGATCTCTGTGTGAAATCACCAAGTGCAAGCTTTAGCTGGTATTGCACAGCCTCAGTCTGCCTAATCTTTGAAGAGTTTTCGTTCTTCAGAAACGTTCGTCTGCCAGAAACCCTAAGGTTTGCAAACTCCAATGGTCAGAGCAAAAGACAAATTAGAATAACATTTCATAATGGTTCGATTTGCCTTTCATTGAATAAATATATCCTCTTCATTAAAATTCGACCCAATGCTCCTTTTTAATTAATCATTTAAATAAAAGGATTTATTTCACCTTTGATACTTAGGAGAAATATTAAATAATTAAATGGCGCCTCAATTTAATGAATAATAAATATTCACTAAGTCAAAAATTAATACTTTATTATAAAGTATAATAAATACTTTATAACTGGCCATTTTAATTAAATATTTAAATATTTCAATAAAGTGACTTTAATATAAAGTCAAATTATTAAATATTTAATAAATCATTAATTACTCCTTATTTCTCCGTCTGATCACCCAACTGCTGAACTGGGTCGACTCTGAGCTGAATGGTTGAACTAGGTGCCCTGCCCAAAATAGCAGCTTCCGCCTGACCTAACTTTCTAAAAGAAAATTCTTGAAAAGCACTCTGGAAGATTTTGCGAAGGCCCAACGACACAACTACTGAGCTATCAAACACGAACAACCCTCGATGATCCTGCGCACCTATCACCCCTACGAGGATCGAAATAATGACTCCTCCTCGACAAGCGATTAAAAACGGGGACGACACTTTGCTCTAAATCCAAAATGGTATGCACCAAGGGCTGGTAGGGTGCCTCCATGTGATGATCCTGAGGTTTTAGATGGGTTCACATGGGCCATTGAAAATATTTATCTAGTAGAGCAAGCTTCACTACTTTGGACACAATTCCTAGACTTTGCAAATCTTAATGACCCAAACTTGAGTAAACCATAGGTGAGGTTGGATAGAGCTATATTAGCTCAATTGAACCCTATTGGATGGTGGACCTATCATGGGAGGGATACACCACAGTTGAAGACACTTGCTACTCGCCTTCTTGCACTGGTTGCCAGTTCCTTTGCTGCATAGAGGAATTGGTCCACGTATAGCTTTATCCACTCCCTCAAGAGGAATAGACTAACCTCTAGACGAGCGGAGTAGCTATAGTGCTCTTCGACTTCAGGAATGTCGTTTGATGAAACGACTTGAAGCATTTTCCTGTTTCTCTGTTCAACATATCCTTTATACCCTCTACCTTTTCCTATTCATTTTAGTTTATCTCTGCTTCATTGATTTCTTTTGAGTTTACATGTGACATGTGAACAGAGATGCACAAAGTTCCCCATCTCCATTGTCAATCCAACACCATGATGTATAAAACTAAATAACTTACATTATGAACCAGTCCTGCCACCCAAAGGGTATCATGATTGAGAAGCTTGTAATTTCTTTAAAAGGAAAAAACACTTGGCTTATTTATGAGAACTAGGTCCCAACATGATTTTTTAATTTTGACTTATCTATACAGAATTGTGGTGGAATACTTCTTGCTGGTGCAGTTGGGTACAATTCTGCTTATTCAGATATATCTGTTTGCCTCTCCCACGGCTAGCAAAATGTTAGAAAAAAATGGTGTGAACAAAACATTATTCTCTATTTATAATGCTGTAACTTTGTTTGGAAATGCTGGATTCACTCTTCTAGACAGCAGCATGATTCCCTTCAGGAATCATGCTTTCATTCTGATTGTCCTGAGCTTTATAATACTTCTTGGGATTACCATGTTTGGTCCATGTACATGGGTAATCATATCTGTGCTGCAGAGATTTGGTAAGGGAAGCAGGAAGGAGGTCTATGCATATCTTCTCACAAATCCTCACAATTGCTTTACCCATTTGTTTCCCAAGAACTAGATGCTGTGGCTCATTATCACTGTCAGAGCCAAAAACATAAATGCAAAAAATATCTGAACTTAGGGCTTTTCAAATACCCCCATCTATCAAGACCAGCTCTAGGAGTAGTCAGCTTCCATCTTTTAGGCAGATGACTATGAATTCAATTGCTGGATACATTAATCAAATATATTCATTTACCTGTCCAGGGGGATTATGTAAACAACCTATCCATTATTCATAATTCTGTTTGTGACTGCATTTCATTAATGACAAACATACAATTAAAAGATAACTCCCAGCACAATCCCTTACTAAAGATGCATAACAGTAGAATCATAACTTTGCAAAAATTTGTCAATAGCTTGGCAAAAAAGTTGGCTCGGATTATTTTCCCCAAGGGTGGAATCAAATCCATGAGTACTTGTAAGGATCTCTTGGTGAGCAAGTTTTAATCTACTCTTTTTTATAAATCTGTCATTTCATCTTCCAGTTTTTATGTGCTTATTTTGGTTTCATACAAGTATCTCTCTGTTCTAAATGGTATTGCCCTACAACAATTACAATCTCATTCAACGTGGTATGTCATTAACACTGCTTTCTTGCTATTATGCTGCTTGTGTTTGCCATCCTAGGTCTTTGCTTATCTTTCTAGACAGCAATTTTAAATTTCAGGCGTATGCTCAAAAGCCCCATATATAATCTAGAAACAAATTAGTTCCAATATATGTACATTCATCCTTCAGATTGTGTCATAGAATCATATATCAAGGGCAAAGTCACATGACTTGTACCAAATAAAGATGAAGAATAATAAGACATCAGCTCAGATAATAGTCTAAAAGATTTAGCAGATAAAAAAACCACAGGGAAAAAGAATCATTGATTATGTTAGAAATCCACTCAATAAACATTAGATGAACATAAGAACATGCATTAAAGTACACAAACATAATTGCAATATAATGCAGAATCATCAATATAAAGGTATTTGCCAATTAAAATTCATATTATTATATTTCTTTTATGTCTACGAAGCACATTAATGCAACTTGGACTCGAGAAGACTCAACAAGAATAACGATAGACTCATAACTTTGCAAAAATTTGGCAATAACTTGGCAAAAAAGTTGGAACATTGTTGCTGCCTCAACACCACTGCCTTAACTTCCAATTTTTGAAAGACCTTCTGAGGACTTGTGTGGATAACTTTGTCTAAGACAATTGATTTTCCCAAAGAGCCTCATCTGTTAGCCCCCTTAGCTATTTCATTGAACTGTCTATGCACAAATTGAAGGGAAAACTCAAAAAGAAAAGAAAACAAAACAAAAAGCAAAGAAATATTTCACATTTGAGATTTTTGAATGAGAAATCGTAGAGTTCAGCTGACAAATCTGTCACTTTTGTTAATGATATAGCAGCTTCGGTAGCTCCTTCCAGCTCAGCTCCTTCGTGGAAATATAACTGAATGATAGCCGTTGGCTATTCAAGTTATATTTATTATTATTATTGTTTATCTTCATAGCCGACATGAGAAGATAGGAATTCATCTTGAGCTATTATCATGAAGACATTTAATGCGTGGTTATGTTTTGAGGCCGACCTCTTGTGAAGAGGCATGCATAATATTTATCAAGGCCGACATATGTTATTGAGGCTGACCCATCTTATATTGCTTATGATTATATTGAGGCCGACATTGACATTTATCTTGGCCGACCTTATGAGATGAGGAGGTGCGACCTCACTAACCTGTATATATACACCTTGATCCGTCCATTGTAATCATCCAATTCCAGTTCGGTTATTCATGCAAGTTCAATTCATTCCAGGGCAAATATTATCAAAGGCGAATATCTTCAAGTGCGAACTCTTCAAGAGAGAGGTGCGAATTCTTCTAAGTGCAGTTTGTGAAGTTAAGTGCAGATCAGAGATCAAGTAAGAGCAGATTATTTGATTGTTCTACAGCCATTGCTGATACTGAATATTGGCCGTGTGTGTGGCCTCATTGTAAAGTGAATTGTTGCCATTATTGATATATAAAAGAGAGATCTTTGTTGCTGGGTTTTTCTCCCTCAAGAGGAGGGTTTTCCCAGGGTATATGCTGTGTTATTTTGTCTGTTTTTGAATTATTTTCTGTGCATTTAAATCTGATCACATAAAAACAACATGGTATCAGAGCGAGGTTTTAAAGAAGATCTTGATCAGATTTGTATAAGCAGCTGTGAAGATTGATTGAGATTTGAAGCGCCAAGATCCTGTGATATTATAATTTGTCTATGCTATTCTTTATCTCAATCAAAGTCCTTCTGTAGCCTTATTGCCACCAGATGGGTCTGATGGACATATTCATTGAAAGGAAGTAACATGGATAACTGATGTTCCATCACATCTCTAGATCTGGGTGACATCGAAGAAGGCGTCTTTCTCAGGGAGTGTTCACATCCTTTGAGTCAGCTAGTGTGAGCGGACTTGTTCAGTGTTTCTCTTCCGCACATCATTAGTGTTCCACCTTGAATCGGGCAGCATTCTGCACCGTCATTGCTTCAGTCATCGCATTCAAGGGAGGTCATCATAATGAATGTCCTTCGCTCAGGTAACTCAAGTCTGAGGAGTCCACACTTCCGAATATTTGAGGAAATTTCTCTCGCCATAATGGAAAGAAATGAGTCGCACATAATCTGAGTATCGGGTTCTTGTGGAGTTTAAAGATCTGACATTGCTTTAAAGATATCGGGACCTTGAGTATAAGACGTCTCTACATACTACATTGTCGTCAAGGTTGAAGCTGTGAGGTTGAAGCCGTGAGGTGAATTCATCGTGCCCTTGTGATGTGTTTATCATTGAAGTGTTATCAGGGAGAAGTCATATCCGTTGACTCAAAGATTTCGTGCTATTCTCTCAAGAAATCGAAGCTTTAGTGTATTACCAACTTTGCAAGTAATATTTGAGATGGTGTAAGCGGTTCTTGCCAAGCCATGCTAGGGAGTGGTTGAACACCAGTTAGTATTAAGTCTGCACATAGGTATTGGCTCTGCTTCGGGATTACTGAGTATGCAATTCGAATATCCCTCTATTGGAAAACTCATGAAATCCGAGAATTCCGAGATCTATTCGCCTAGTGGTTTATGTCTTCAATACTAGGGCATCTGGGAAGTATCTTCCTTTATTTCTGGGCGCTCATATTTCTTCTGCGATATTTGGAGAAGCATTATTCAATGCGACAGCTATAAGGAAATCTCATACTGGTTTATGTATAGAAATCATGAGATCACAATGGGAAAGATCGCGATTTACTATCGCCAAGCTCCAACAATACTAAGATGGGACTCATGTAATCAGCAAGAGCAGTACCATTGCCAGTCAGGTTTCTTCTGTCAACCATAATCATGTAGATGTCGAGCAACTCATCTGGTTGGGCATCAATGGTCTTTACGACCTTGCAATCACGATTTCATCCTGTCGACAGATCAAGCTGCTAATGGATGACATTTGAGTTTGATGGCTGCAACCATTAAGATAAGTATACTTGTGTTCATTGTGCAAATCTGACTTTGGTTACTTGAATCATGTTGTCTGGTCATCGAGTTTATGCATATTAGATGATGATTCTACACAAAGTTGTTTCATTGCGAGTTGTTTCATGCTAATCTTTGGGTGTGACTCTGAAATGAAAAAGATAATTGCATTCTCGTTGTTCACATCGATATCTTCCTCCATGTTCATGGACTGTGATGGTGCCTTGAGAAGGCTAGTCCTATATTGAACATGCTGGCTGCATATAAGGAATCTATAGTTGTGCAGACTGTATTTTGTTGATGCTGAGTTTAGCACTCTCAAGAGGAGCAAAAGATGGAAGTAGGATATATCAGAATTCAATAAAGATAAGTTTCCTTATCCCTTCATTCTGATTCCTTGATGTACTTCTCTTTTAGGTTGATATTGTTCATAAATTCTCATGTATCCATGCTATAACCTAAGATAGTAAAACCTGTATGATTCTAGCCTTGACATTTCTTTGGATAATTATAAATTGTTTGTAATCTCTCTCTATATCGCTTCCAGGATGGATCTAGGAGCAAGAGTGTGATGAGAGATTCCTTAGCAATGAAAAAAACTTAAGGCATCTTATGAGGAAGGCATGCCAACCAAAGAAATGGTCAAGCATGAAGTCACAAATTGCAGCCATGGAACTGAGCTAGTGGTTAGAGGGAGTTCACTTCCAGAAGTCTTCTTTGCAATCTCTGAAGCAGGGATCAAGAGGGAGCGTTGTAACTCACTGAGAAGAAGTGAAGATTACTGTATTGCACAGTTGCTGAGATCAGAATTGCTCAAGACTATAATCTGGATCTGTCAATGGTAGCTCCGCAAACCTATTCAGAATAGTGAGACCTGGAATGAGGTCAAGGAGGACTATCCTGAACTCTCTACAGTACCAGAGGTGTGCACTGGAAAACATTAATCTAAGTCAAAGTGTTGCAGGCAATCTTGGGCGAAGAAGTCAGAAGGTTGATACAAGTGCCTGAAGATTCAGAGGGAGCTTGCTAAGCCTGAAGAAGATGGTAATCTTGTTGTAGCTAAGCATATCCTGAGATACTTGCGTGGCACAGTTGGATATGGATTGAGATATTCTTCAGGTTGGGTCTGCTATGACTTTCTGGTGTAGCAGGAAGCAGTCTTCAGTAGGACTGGGTACAATAGAAGCCGAGTTCATTGCAGCTTGCATGGCAACTCGGGAAGCAGTTTGGCTTCGTAAGCTCCTTGCAGGATTGTTTGGACAAATCAATGTAGTCTTCTATTATTCACTGTGAGTTGGGTGAAACCTTCTATCAATCCTGTGTTTCATGACAGCCCCAAGCATGTTGAGATCAAGTACCACTATATCAGAGATACGGTACTGTGGAAGGCTGTACAGTTGAGGTACATTAGCACTGATGAGCAGATGGCAGATATTCTCACCAAGCCTCTCTCCAGGGTAAAGCCGTGTACTTTTGAGATAAACTTGGTATGATGGAGAATCCAGCCTTAACTGAGAAAGAGTCTCAGCATCAGTGACCCTGTTTAATGAGTTCTTCTCTGTGAGAGAAGTTCGAGGTGAAATCCCTTGTTAATGCGTTTTCTTCTGTGACGGAAGAATTTGAGGTGAAAGCCCTTGTTTCCACCCTCTGAGCTGAGTCATGGTGGATGTCATGTGTGCGACTCCATGACATATGTTGTACTTGTGTTTCACCCTCTGGGAGAGCCATGGTGAAAGTCACGATGAAGTGACAACATCACGCAAGTGATGAACACTTGTACTTACTATTGCACTTTCTTCTGTGATGGAAGAATTTGAGGTGAAAGCCCTCATTTCCACCCTCTGAGCTGAGTCATGGTGGAAGTCATGTGTGTGACTCCATGACAACGTCACGTGAGAGAGTCCGTGATGATCTTCTTGTACTTCACCCTCTGGGAGAGCCATGGTGAAAGTCACGTTGAGGTAACGACATCACGCAAGTGATGAACACTTGTGCATACCACACATGGGTGTAGCCATGATGGTTGATATCACATTGAGGTGATATGATTTCACGATGGGGTGATAAGCTCCTTACTATACGTGGGTATAGCCATGGTGGTCAACACCACAATGAGGTGATATACCATTTCACACATGGATGTAGCCATGATGTTCGTGATCACATTGAGGTGATACTTCTCTCTTTATATCTGATTGCAGGCAATGATGGCTGATGGATCTCATATTGAGATGACTTATATTGTGCAGCTGGAAGTTCTCTCCCTAGCTGAGAGGGAGTGTTAATGATATAGCAGCTTCGGTAGCTCCTTCCAGCTCAGCTCCTTCGTGGAAATATAACTGAATGATAGCCGTTGGCTATTCAAGTTATATTTATTATTATTATTGTTTATCTTCATAGCCGACATGAGAAGATAGGAATTCATCTTGAGCTATTATCATGAAGACATTTAATGCGTGGTTATGTTTTGAGGCCGACCTCTTGTGAAGAGGCATGCATAATATTTATCAAGGCCGACATATGTTATTGAGGCTGACCCATCTTATATTGCTTATGATTATATTGAGGCCGACATTGACATTTATCTTGGCCGACCTTATGAGATGAGGAGGTGCGACCTCACTAACCTGTATATATACACCTTGATCCGTCCATTGTAATCATTCCATTCCAGTTCGGTTATTCATGCAAGTTCAATTCATTCCAGGGCAAATATTATCAAAGGCGAATATCTTCAAGTGCGAACTCTTCAAGAGAGAGGTGCGAATTCTTCTAAGTGCAGTTTGTGAAGTTAAGTGCAGATCAGAGATCAAGTAAGAGCAGATTATTTGATTGTTCTACAGCCATTGCTGATACTGAATATTGGCCGTGTGTGTGGCCTCATTGTAAAGTGAATTGTTGCCATTATTGATATATAAAAGAGAGATCTTTGTTGCTGGGTTTTTCTCCCTCAAGAGGAGGGTTTTCCCAGGGTATATGCTGTGTTATTTTGTCTGTTTTTGAATTATTTTCTGTGCATTTAAATCTGATCACATAAAAACAACAACTTTCAGACAAGGTCAAACATGCAGATTCAACAGGTGCTGAATCTTCTCAAATGTGACAAGGCTAATGATCAACTACTCAGTTTAGGAGCTGAGGCATTCTCCATTGCAACTGTTGAGATGGAATGGCAGTTCTACATGTTTGTTTGGTAATCCTGTTGTTTTTCAATACACCATTGGGCAATTATAAAAGGAAATTAGAGTTGGTGAGTTGGGGAGAGTGTTTTTAGAAGTATTCATTCAGTCTAAAGTATTCCTGGAAGGCCCTGTGGGAGCAATTCACTTGTAATTCTCGCTAATTTTAGTTGACATAAAAAGGCACAGGCCCAAGTTCCTGAAGTTTTGTAACATTGGATTTTTCTGGCATAAATGTGTACTGTTCTCCTTTTATGTGATTGCTTTTACACATTTACTTGCTCATTTATCAACAACTGCTAATTTCATTTTCAAAGCTTAAAAGGCAGTTCAATTCAATGCTTGAAGGCTGCAATGAACATTGCTTACAAGTTTCAGCAGTACATATATCAGAATTTCAGTCAATATGCATGTTAAGATTTGTTTCGGGAATTATGAGTGGAAAATGTCCTAATTACAGATCATGGGGTGCACTCAACTTAATTGGAGCCTCCGGTCACTAGTAACACTAGCTCTGTTTATAAGTACGAAAGGCTGTGTTACTCTGAAATAAGGAAAAAGGAATTTGACTAAACTTTGGACAGTTTCCAATATGTATCTTTTCAAAATATTAACAAATAGCTTCAAAGGATCCTCTATTTGTCCTTAAATGTTATAATATATTCATATCTATACTCCCACTCTTTCTCTATCAGACAAATCTGTTTATACACCTGAGCACATGTATACCTCTTTCTTTGCACATGTGTGTGCCTTCTTGCATCTAAAATATCATGTTACATTCGTATTGTTTTCCTTTTTAGCAGGATAAGTTTTCTTCACAGGTTAAACTTCAGAAAGTCAGCTATTTTTTTTTTTTGTAACAGTGAATAGAATTTGTACTATGTGTTTTGTATTTTATTCTATTACGAGGATTCATCCTAGCATGTAATTGTTAATGGCTAAAAGCTATATCATAGAATTTTCTGGATTTATCATCAAACTTTGAAGTCTAGCAAACATTAACAAAACCTTTAAAATTCATTTTGAAGTCACTATTATATTCGTCCATACAAGATTGTAGGGTTTGCAAAATGCATTGAGGGTTTTCTAGATTTGCGGGTTACAGTGGCATTGCCATCAAGGATCTTCTAGATCTGCAGGCTTCAGCAGTGTTGGCATCTGGTCTGCAGATCATTTGAAACTTGGCCATCCACAACACAGGATGCTGACTATACTCTTGACTATTGCTTAATCTCATGAGCCCAGTTCTGGTGAAGGTGTCATATCATGCTTTGTTTAATGTCAAAACACAGAAACAACAGACATCCCAGGTCATTTATGTTCTTTTATCCATTGGTTGTGAACTGTGTCATTGGCAAGGAGTGGCTTTAGCTTGGAGCTTTCATAAAGATGCTAAAGAGTTCTGATGTTGGGTGGTCCACTAAATTTAGGCCAAGGCTAAGGGCACTGCAGAAGCTTATTCCTAGGGGGAAAAATTAGGTGAAGATGGAAGTATCTTTTAGTGAGACAGTTGAATATATTATTTTTAATACAGAAGATTTTTTCTTCGTCAGACCTTGTTATACATCATCATTTTTCTGGCCTCAACCCTCTTCTGTTTGGGGTCGGGGCTTCTTATTCCTGTAAGTGTATTTATTTATTGGAATTTTGTTTTGAGCTGGTTGATATAGTGTCTAGTTGTAAGGCAATGACAAAGAGTCCTACACCTATTTAGATAAATACACCACTACCACTAGAAAATTTATGAGTAAACATTTGCTTGTAAATACTGAAGACTAATTAAATGATATCCCTGTTGAAGTTTCGAACTGTGCAAACTGAGCATCATATAACAGTCTATGAGGGTAAGCTGGAGCATGGTTTGGTTATATTAACATGGCCGGTGCTTTGAGTGTGCCTGAGTGCATTTCATCGAGGCGAGCTCTGTAAGTGTTTTGAGGAACATGAGCCATTCTGAGACATTTTACCTTTCTTATTTTATTTGTCCTCTCTCTTAAAGTAAACATTCTAATCAGGAACTATATCTTGAGATGGAGGATTTTCATGTTTATTCGACAAATCTTGAAGTATATAGTGGGGCTGACCACTGATGCTATATTGCATTGGGCATTTGAAGTCAGTTCTTCTCCTATGTTTTTAGTGAACATAATGGATGCATCCACTTTTGTGGAGCAACAGACTGTAGATTTGGATTGTTGTGTTTTGCGAACTTTATATGATCCATTGACAGTGCTTTCAAGACGGTTTTCTTGTAAAGAGACAACTTTATGTTCATGTTTAAGCTGGTATTTAATGTATTTTAACATTTTTATTTATACATAAACCAAGGCAGGAAACCTTTCCTATGTAGCATTTACCAGCTCCTCAATTTCAGAAGTTTTCTCTACCTTAATTGACAGAAAAATAGAAGATCAGCACTGAACAATACATTTGGGCTTATTAAGACAAACAAATTCATTCATGCTATTATAAAGGATACCATTTGCTTCCTCTATCTCACAGGTTTCTCTGGCAATTATATTTGGATGCTTTTTAATTCTTCTTACTGAAATCTTGTTTGGTATTGCAGTGATCTAATTGTTATTAGATAAAATATAGGATATTTCCTATAATATCTAGGTTAACTAAGAGTTGTTAGGTTAGGGCTAAATAAGTGGGTGTAAATCAAACTTACATCGTCATCTATTGTGTGTGTATATTGCTAAATTGTTACTTGGTTATTGTGTTTGTTCTACCATTTACCATCTATTTAAAACAACACTATGTAATGTAATTTACTGATTGTGCATCAGAATTAATATTGTATCAGAGCATTTTGTTTCCTGCTGCTGTATGGAATGGGAGAGTTTACTTTAGCTACTAAAGGTGGATCCTATTCTCTTCATAGTTGTAGTATGGAACAACCTAATGTACATTTTCATTTTGCACATAGCAATTTAACAATTCCGTGATTCATCCTCCAGTTCTATTACACCTGAACTGTTACACTGATTTATGGTTGTTACAAGTTGCGGAATAGTTATGGTTGGCATTGTTATTCTTTCGTTTATTTCGGACCTGCGACATAAGCAGGTTGTTAGCAGATCATGTGAAATGTTTATGTTTAGTAAATTGCTTGGAGATGCAAAGCATAAAAATTCTCCTACTCTACTTTCACAATGTTAATGAATTCTTCATCTTCTAACCAAATAGGATTAAATTTGACTGGGCTTGGAGGTTTACAATCTTCCTTCGCAATATGAAGCACAATAGGAAGTTGATCTGAATCTCCTCCTATCTCTACGAATGTTCTAATCCTTTCAGGATCACTCATCTTGGATTTTGAAAAATAGAACCTATCCAATCTTTTGGGAACTTTCTTCACCCATGCACTTGAGCTCTTTCAGTGGTAAATTTAGATCACCTCCTGAAATAACTTTACCAGATCTCAAGAAATTATGAGCCAACAACACCTCCTAGAAGGAAATCCTTTCTTCATAAGCACCATAAATATTGAGCACCAAGTAAACTTTCCCCAACTCCACAGAATAGAGTTCAGCTCCAATGCCCAAGGCAAAACAAACAGAGTTAATCAGCCTCGAGGATCTTTTCCTCCAACCTATAATCATTCACTGAACTCCCAACTGAATGAACTGCAAGAAAATCCCACTCTTTCATAGAAGTAGATTCAGCAATCAAGAGACTTTCTTTTCCTTCAATTAAGATTCCATTTGTGGCCTAAACAATAAAAAGCAGGTTATTTCATACCAAAATTGGTCTAAACCAAATGAAGAATAAATAGACATGCAAACTAAACCAATAAAAACATGTTGCTTTGTTTTTGTGTCATTTTGCAGAGGCCCAAAAATAAAGAATTTTTTTTTGTTTAACTCTGTTATATTATTCTGTTAATGTATTTTCTTTGATAGGTTTCATTTTAGTTAACTATGACATTTTCACAAGTGCAATACCCAACCATTAAAATATGTTGAAACTTGAAATCTTTTACAGAAAATAGGCAAGTTTATGCTTTGCAGATGCATCAAGGTGTCTTACATGTGATGTCAAAGTGTCAAAATGACCTAGGGTGCAACTCTATCAGAAAATCTCCTCAACAAGCCCCATTAAAAAGATGATTGTGTATAACCATATGTTATAGATGTACTTGACTCTACCTTCCAAACATTTTCAGTTTTTTGATTTGATGTTTTTGCAATTTGCCTTTGAGCTAGAGAACTAAAAAGTTCTGCTTGTTGAATCAGAACTGAAAGTCTTGGATCATCCTTTTCCAAGAGGTTACCTTGAAGCTTGAAAAATGCAACTAAACACAATATACATGAGTTTGATCAGAAGTAGATTGTATGCAGCTTGCAAAAGTATTCAATGTTTGATAGTTTTTTTTTCTACTGTAAAATTAATACTTTGTAAAATAGAATAATTTGGACTGCCATTAATTCCATATATAAACCTTGTTGCATTGGCCTCTTAATTGCAGAGAAGGCATGATAAAGGCTTGAATGGGCTGGAAATCCTGATTTCCTTGAGTTGGCTAAGTCTTCATGATCTAAAACAGATAGAGGCACTCTAGATTGGAGTAAAGAATCTGGTTCTCCATCCTGAATCCCTGGTTTGATGACTGCATCTCCTCGAAATGTTCCTGAAGTATTTTTGGTCCTTATTACATGCTTCTCTCTTTGAAGAGTCATTCCTTCTGAAAAGTTGACAAATTGGTTCCTGAAAATCACACATATAGATATTAAGTTGGTGAGGTGTGGAATGCACACCATACACAATTTTTGATGTTGTATCAACCTCATAAAATCATACCTCATCTATCTCGAGAATATTGTTGAGTCCAATGTTTTGACACCGCTTTCAAGTGCAGCTCTTTTATTAACGTTGATATTAATATCATTGTTGTTCTCTTTGCACAATTTCCTTTTCTCTAGCTTTCTATGCAATGCGTTGAATCGGTTTCTGACAGCATTGTGAGTCCTGCTCAGATCACAAAAAATCAACTTCTGATTGCACAGAACTACCTTGATTCATTGAAATTGTGAAGCACGTCTCATAGAGTGATGAGAACAGAGACTACAAAATAAAATTTTGCAACAGTAATTAAGATTTTACGTTATCAGGTGATGATGGTTTGAGAAGTCACAATCTTAATAGTCTTATCTTATCTTTTTAATTAATGCACAGGCCTTATGGAAATCGATAGCTAATGCACATGCAATGATACCTTTCTATCAAGACGGCATATATATTGAGCATATAGATTCATGAATTTTTTATATTTTTCGTAGGGCAAACTGTACTGCCAGTCTTTGGCAGAAACTTCGCTGCCCTGCAGCTCTTGTTTATGTTATGATTTAGCATGGGAATACATCAATATCTCTCAAAACATTTGTTTATAATTATTAATGATTATATCTAGCCGATCAGAACACTTTCCAACTTTCCTGAGCAATTTAGAATGTGGTTTTAAAACGCCATGAAAAATCCTAAAGTAAGTTACACTCATAACACACAGAAGAAAGACAAGTTAAACTAACCTGTAATGATTGCTGATGCAAGTCCTGTTCAATTGTTTCATTGTTTCACCTCTGCTGAACTGTGTGTGCCCAACCAAGTCCTCAACAAAAGACAATTTGGGCTCTAAATGAATTGCTTCAAAGCCTGTATCAGAAATACCAATTGATGTGAAATCTTGGCATTCAGATATTCTGCAGTGCTCATCATTATTTCCACTGCCATTCAATTTAACAGTCACAGATCTTTTTCTGAAATGAAAAACCAGGGCATGAATGCCCCTACACACCAACTCTCAAATGACAAACCAGAGCATAAAAGCTCCTACGCACCAGCTTTGAAATGACGCTTAGGCATGTATGCAAAATGTGGTAGCAGAAACAAGCCTCATGAACTTATTTTAAGAATGCCACCTACTCACCAGGAACCCTCGCAGCGAAGACAAGTCCACCGCTCAAAGACATTAGAAACTCATGAATTTTTTTCCTCCCTTATTTTTTATTATGATACGCAAGTGTTGGCTTGGAAAATTTTACATTGCAAACTTCCTGTTGGGGATAGATTGAAATGTATGATGGGTCAGCCAAATTGTTGCGCATTTTGTCTTTGCACTAAGAATATGAAACATATATTTTGGGACTGCATTTTTGTTAAACAACAATGGTCAGCTGTGTTTAATAATTTTTCAGATATCTTTTTTCATGTTCTCGATTGGAAAGAGGCTATCCTTGGCTTGGGAATGTGCAACAATGTTATTGCTAATTCTATTAGACAGGGTATTTTGAGGCATATATGGAAAGCTAGATGTTCTGCAATGTTTTCTAAGAACTTTCATCAGCCAACTAAGACTTTAAGGCTTTACTCTAGCATCTTTCTTCAGGTGGCTTTTTTGTTCTCACAACTTCCAGTTTTATGCAAGAAGAATATGGCAACCAAGGATCATCTTTAGCGGATTAAAGACCAAGTGTTGCAATTTCAATCGGCTAGTAATGTTTGGCAAAGTAAAATCGTTCAATATATGTAATAAACTCTCAGCCTTTTGGCTGTTATGTTTCTTGTGATGATTTTTCATGTACATTCTTTTCGGCTACCTATTGGTAGCTCTCTTATTATTTGTAATCTGTTTTGTTCAATATATATAAAAAAGAAAAAAAAAGAACAATTTGTAAATAGAAAAACCAAAAACCATTGGCAAAAATATGAGCTGCGAATTAGAAAATTGAAAAAAAAACAACCGAAGTTCCATTTTAATAATGAAATCACTGCAGACCATAGAATAAACAGTTTTCTGCTCCATTTCCGAAAAAGACACTAATAGCAAAAAAGAATGTAGTGAAAACATTAGTGTCCGCCTACAGATAGGCAGGGACTAACAATCTCTAAGTTGGCTGACATGATGTGCACCCCCCATTTTCAATTCTTCTTGTCTCCTTGAAGCCCATGGAATTAGAAATATAGATAGCCGAAATCACTGTAGACCATAGGATAAACAGTTTTTTTGCTCTGTTGGCGCCATTTCCGAAAAGACATTAATAGCAAAAAATAATGTAGCGAAAACATTAGTCTCCACTTATCAAGTTGGCTGACATGATGTGTACCCCCATTTTCAATTCTTCCTCCTTGAAGCCCATGAAATTAGAAATATAGATAGACAAGACTAACAATCTCTAAGTTGGCTCACATGATGTGAGCCCCCCATTTTCAATTCTTCCTTTCTCCTTGAATTCCATGGAATTAGAAATATTAAAAAAACATCATTGATACAAGAATGGACAAATGTGTAGATATTCTAAATGATTAGATGGGTTATATGTGCAGAAATTGTAAATGAGTAGATGGGTTATATGTTTGCACTTGTGGATAGAGATGTGGATATTGAAGAGAAGTTTATAATCCTATTGAACAAAGTTTCTAATGATATTCAACATAATCAACCTAAAAAAAACAAATTAAGAATTAGGTGCAATGTTCAATAACCTCTCCAATATAAAATATAAAAGCTTTTTTAAACTATCTTTGGATTTGTCATGATGGTAGGATACTTACTATTTATGCATTGACAACTTTATAGAAATAAGTGTTTTTGAGAAGTTAGGCTATGGCTGCAATCCTTTACTAATAAACCAATGAGTTGTGGGTTCTAATAAAAATTATAGTCTATCAAATAATATGTTTTTATAGAGATGAATTGTATCCAAGTTGGTACAACTTTTTAAAATTAGTTTCTAATATAAAATTATTTTACTTTAAAAGATCTTTAATTATTTTTTATTAAATATAATATTAATAATTAGGTAAGAAAGTTTGAACTATATAGTGTGGTTGTGTATAATTGAAGACACATTATTAGTTCTACCCATGGCAGAATACTAAAGCATTCATTCAATTCAATTTTTTTGAGTGATAGTGACAATCCAACCAATAAACATCTAGAATTAAAAACTTTACCAACAATTTTATATAGTCTATTTTAAATTGTCTATTTCTAAAATTGTTAAAATATTCTTTATCTTTCTTTTTATTGGTTCATGTTGTCAACAGTCATTGCAAAAATTAGAATTTTTTTTTTTTCTAAATTATGTGCAATGCAATGCATTTAATTCATGAATCAAATTTCAAACCTATTAATGACTTGAATGACATGAGCACTATTACATACATCATCATATAATTACATTGTTGACTTACAAGTATTATTTTACATATTTTATTTAATAATTGGTAAGATTTTCAAACTTATTAAATAAATGTGAGTACACTCAATGCATATTTTATATTTGTTTATCAAGTGTGTATTAAATATCGCAATAAAATTTATCTATCTATAATAAACATAATTTATTTTTTTATGTATCTACAATTAATATTTCAATAAAATCTATTTTAAAAAATATACATGTAATAATATAATTTAGCAAGGCAAAAATTACATAAATATCACATTATCAAAAGGATAAAAATAAATATATATATATATATATGAAATTATTATAATAATATATTTGTATAATTGCATATTTTTTATTTTTGGAACATTAATTAACTATAATAATAACATTATACAACAACAAACAATTATATTACACCCCTACTTACTTCTATTAACTAAATGTTTAAAACAACAAAACACACACATATGAATTTTATTTTTTATTTATGCAACATTAATCAACTATAATAATAACATTATACAACAACAAACAATCACATTACACCCCTAGCTGCTTCTATTAACTAAATGTTTAAAACAACAAGTACACCCCACAAGATTTTTTAATTTTATTTTTCAATATTAATCAACTATAATAATGACATTATAAAACAACAAACAATCACATTAAACCCCTAGCTATTTCTATTAACTAGATATTTAAAACAACCAAGCACACCCCACAATGGGCGAGACACGATGCCGTCACGTCTCTTATTTAGCAAATAGGAAAAAAAAAAATTCCGAAGACACTTTCCTAATGGATGAATCAATATTTTTAGAGTTGTAACAAGAATTATGTTGGTATAAATATGTGTATTATCCAAAATGTACATCAAAGAATTAGTAAGGTAAAAATAATTAAGACATCATTTAAAAAAAAAAACTAGTTAGAAATCTTCATCATTAAAATGTTTTTGATTAATAAATAAATTTGAATTTTTTGGTGAGAATTATTAATTTAGTGAGATTTAATGGTGAGCATATGTTAGATGAAAAACCTAGAAAAGAATTTGACTCAAACAACAAAGAAACAAAAAAGAATTCCACTAAATAGAGGTAGAGGAAAATAAGTATACACCAATAGAGTATTTGAAGAAGCCAATGAAGAATTTAATACATAAAAAAATATAGGAGTAAAAATAAGAAAGAAAACTAATGTTTAGATTGAACATATTTTCAATGTTATTATTGGAGAAAAACAACATGGGTAATATAAATAAGAATATAAACTTCAAATATTTGATTTAAATAACAAAATATATAAATCATAGAAGAAATAAAAAAGTGCAGTTCTATGGTTTTTACTTGTAATATTGATGTATTATTTTTACTATACTTTTTCAGTCAATGATTATAACAATGGAATGCTACAAAACAAGAAGTCTTCAAAAAAGGTAAATTTATCCAATCCGAAAATTATTGAATAGAATAAAATAACTTGATTATTTTTTTCTAAAAAATAATAATAAATACAATGACAAGGAAAATTAAGGAATATATTTCTGATGTTTATAATTAAGGGCTTCACTAGATAAGTGATATGTTAGCACATTAATTCATAATGAGCATTTGATTAGAAAAGTAAAAAATAAAAATAAAAATATTAGGTGATTATGGATTTTGATTCTATTAATATATATTTTAATAGCTGTTAGAGGTAAGAGAAGGAAGGGATTTAAGGTTTAGACTAAGGGATAGGAAATTGGGTAAATATGAAAACTAAATTGTAAATTTATCTCTACCTCTTTTTTTAACCTTTAGTCCATGAAGAGGAAGTGACATGACACATATTTATTGATTGCAAATATATTTTTAATCTTTCATGGGCTTAATAATAGAATATTTTTTACATCTATAATAGTGAAAATTACATTCAATTTCCCTTTCCCTTATATTTTAGTCCCTCTTTGATTAGAACATTGTAATTGAAATGATCAACATACAAGTGACATCTTATATCCCCATTCCTTTAGTCAACGAACCCCATACTTAAATTCTTAATCTTGAGACAAACTAATCACTTCCTTGTATGA
>VDFB02150836.1:0-85586 GCA_007258455.2 Sequoia sempervirens
ACATTCCTCTAAAACCACCTCTTCGAGATCCTTGTCCATATCTTCCTTGTCCTCTACCTCTTTGATCACCACTGTTTTAATCACAAGGGTGGTAGAAGTTGTCATTTCTTTGGTTTCGGCTGGTACCCACATCTTCACTTTTCTTTTCATCATCATTTCGGCTTCCTGAAGGTCTTCCATTGCCCCTTCCGCTTTGACCTCCTCGTCCTTTTTGCTTGTCATCAAATCTTTTGTTTAGCTTCTCTTCCACCTTCAGAGCAAACTGATACACATCCTCAATGGTGGTCATTATGATTAGGCTTAACTCCTCCTGAATGCTTGGTCGTAACCCATTAAGATATCGGGCTACCTTCTCCTTATTGGCCTCTGTGTGGCCTGTTCTGATGATTATCTTGTGAAATTCTTCAGTATATTCTTTCACAGATCTACTTGCTTGCTTCAACCCTTACAATTTCTTTAACAGATCTAACTTCATTAGTCAGGTATGAGCTGCTTCTTGAGTTTCTCTACCATCGCGATCCCATCTGATGATCTTTCCTTTTCCTCTTCGATTTCTTTCCATTGGACCTCTTTCCACCAAATACTGGCATGGCCCTTCAGCTTCATTTTCACAAACTTAACCCGATCTAGGTCCTCTATTTCCTCATACTCAAAATATTCTTCTAGCTCGTTGATCCAGTCGATCAACTCTTCCGATTTCAGACTTCTAGAATAACTGGGGACTTCTGCTCTAGGTCTTTTCTCTATCTTCGAAATGGCCCTTACTAGCCGCATTTGGTCTTGATCAATTGCTTCTTCTTCCTCTTCTACATCTGAACCTTCTTCCTCTCCTTTATCCTCACTTTCCTCCCTCGGGTTTAACCCTCTTCTCAACTGCTCTTGTAACGCATCAATCTGTCTCTGGAGGGCTGCCAGTGCATCTCTTCCACTAGCATTTCACTTCGACCACCCCTGGCACCACCATGCCTACCAGGCATCACTCTTGGAGGCATCTTTCTTGACCTTGACCCACAACCATGGTCTTGGAGCGAACTGCCTCACAATCGGTGATTTGTCCATATGCTCAAGAAAACCTGCTTTGATACCACTTGATGAGGGCACAACCTGAGATATAGAAAATAACCCACAAACAAGAGAATAATTTTATTATTCAGAAAATGGAGCTTCTTACATGCAGAGGATCTCAATCCCCAAGTTCTATAACACATGCAAGTTACAGAAAGCTACAGAATAACCCTTTCGCAATATGCGAGCTTGTCCCCAAAAAGTTATGCAAAAATTAGAAACCCGCCCATAAATAGAGCTTCTTATTAGTTTGGCACCAAAACAACATTCAAATTTGAGTTTTGGCGGTTTGGTGCCAAAAATTTACAACATGAAGTTCAAATTTCAAAAGAGCATTTGCAATTGTATCTTCTAGAAGTGCGCCAACTTCCCGGGGCCATAACTTTTGATTCGGGACTCCGATTCGCGAACCATTTGAACCGTTGGAAAGGTCTCGAAGTCAATAACGCGCTCCAAATTTTCTACACCGATTTCAGAAAGTTTTGGGGCTGTTTCGGGAACTCTAAGTGCCTCAAATCTAACTTAGAAGATTTTCAGGTGTAAATCTGGGAAACTAAAACTGCAATATCTTTCAACCCAAGAACAGAAAATAAAAACCGTAAATTGGGAATTTCATTATGATGAAAAGGGTATCCAAAAATGTAAAATCATCTAAAAACTGAGAAACTTGAAATTTAGCTATTTTTGGGTGATGCAAGATTGCCCTTACACCACTAGATGCTCCTGCATTATGAGCGTTAATCAAATGACTGTGAATCTGGCATTGGTGACACGTCCTGACATATTGTAGTGCATCTTTTTCAATGGTCGGGCAATAGTAGACAAGTCTTGTTATCTTCTTGGCCAAAGTAGGACCACTCAAATGAGACCCGCATATACCCGCATGTAATTCGCATAAGGTTGTACGAGCTTCGTTGGTGTCGAGACATCTAAGGAGGGTGTCATCAAAGCTATGGTGGTAAAGGGTGTCACTAACGATGGCATATCTTGTGTTTTTTCAAATAAAAGACTTCCTCTAGTTATTGGACAAATTAGGGGGAAGGGTTTGGGACTTAAGGTAGTTGTGAATGTCTTGGTACCAGGGAGAATCGGGACCAACAAGTTTGCAAACCATCTCCGATTCCAGAATGTCATAGGCGGGGACCAACAATTGTTCTATGAGGAATTCCAGCTGAGGCATATTGCTTGGAATATCGAGGAGAGAGCCTATTGTAGCCATTGCATCTGTTGCTTTGTTTTGTGCTTTCAGAACTTGTTCAAAAGTCACCATGTGAAAATATGTCTAAAAACTGTCAACCATTCATTTGTATGGCATTAGTTTCTCATCTTTAGTGTCATAGTCATCATTAACTTGGTTGATGACTAACTGAGAATCCCCATAGACATGAAGTGTTCTAATTTTCTAGTTTATTGCAATTGTAAGTCCTGTAATCAGTGCCTCATATTCCACCACATTATTTGTACATGGTAAAGCTATGTGGAAAGACTTGGGAATTGAGTCTCCTTGAGGGGTGATGAACAAGATCCCTGCCCCTGAGCCATGATTAGTGTGCGATCCATCAAAATAGAGTCTCCAAGGTGACTTAGGTTATGTATGGAATATTTACTCATCTAGGAAATCTACCACTAAGGGGTGATCACTTTGTATAGGCGCATCTGCCAATTGGTCTGCAATCACTTGTCCTTTGATCACTTTTCTTTCTACATACTGAATGTCGTATTTGTTTAGAATCATGACCCATTTTTCCAAACGTCCTGTCAATGCTACACAACTTAAGAGATATTTGAGGGGGTCAATCTTTGTGACCAACTGTTTTTGATGGCTCAACATGTAATGTATTAGCTTCTAAGCCGCACAGACAACTGCTAGACAATCTCGTTCAATTGATGTTTAATTCAGCCCATACCCAACTAGTGTTCGACTAATATAATATATGGCCCTTTATTTCTTGTCATGGTCATTTTGTGTCAGTAATGCCCCTAGTGCCGATGTAGTGGCCCAGATGTATAAGATCAAAGGTTTTCCTTGAATGGGAGGCATAAGGATGGGCGGTGACAATAGGTAGTCTTTTATTTGCTGAAAGGCCTCTTGTCACTTATCTATCCACACAAAGGGGATTCCTTTGCGCAGAAGATATTGGAATGGTTGACACTTTTCGGCCAATTGTGTTATGAAGCATTAGATAGACAGCAGCCTACCTTGTAAGGTTTTGAGTTCACTTATTCCTCTAGGAGGAGACATGTCCATGATGGCTTTTACTTTTGATGGATCAACCTCAATGCCTCTTTGAGAAACTATGTATCCCAAAATTTTCCCAGATGTTATGCTAAAGACACATTTCTTAAGATTCAGTCTAACCTTATATTTTTCTAGTCTCTTGAATATTGTGTCTAACACTTCCAGATAATCTGTTCTTGTTATTGATTTAGCTAGAAGGTCTTCCACGTAATCTTCCATTATCTTATGCATCATGTCATGAAAGATTGTGGTCATTGCTCTCTGATATGTGGCACCTACATTTTTAAGACCAAATGGCATGACATTCCAACAGTATGTACCCCAAGGGCAAGTGAATGTTGTTTTATGTTGGTCTTCTGGGGCAATGCAAATTTAATTGTAGCCTGAGAAACCATCCATGAGGGACAACATCTCGTATCCTACTATGAGATCGACAATGATATCTATATTTGGTAGGGGAAAATCATCCTTTGGACATGCCTTGTTTAGGTCTCTAAAATCTGTGCAGACTCAGATCATCCCATTTGACTTTGTTACTAGCACTAGGTTAGATATCCATTTAGCATAATCAATAGACCGTATGAACCCAGTGTCTAGAAGTTTCTTCAACTCAGCCATGACCAATAGGGCGACCTGAGGATGCATTTTGTGTAACTTCTATTTAACTGGTTTGGCATTTGGCAATGATGGTAGATGGTGTAGAACCAGTTCTGGGTCTAGTCTTGGCATGTCAGCATAGGACCATGCGAAGTTGACATTACGTTTTGCAAAGAATTTGTGAAATTTTGGTCTCTCTTCCTCAGTCAAGGATGCAACAAAGAGGACCATTTTGGGATCTTTTGTTGTTGATATGTTGTCTTCTATGGTGTCCTCTATGAGCATATCTGATTTCTCTTGAGTTACCGGGAGAAAATTCAATCCTCCATCTTTGGGCGCCTCATAGAGGTTTTCACCCCCAGATACGTCCTTTGTTTTTACTTTTTCATTATTAGAAGGTGCCTTTTGGTTTTCACCTAAAGATGTTTCATTTTTTACTTTATTTTTATTTTTAATTTTGCGACTAGAGGACGGAATAGTCTCACCGAAATAAGCCGCACAATCTCAATCAATAGTGAATCCTTCCTTGCGATCACCAATGGGTATGCCCTCACGTAATCCCATAAATTCTATGATGGCTTCATCATTTTGAAAGGTATCCAGGACTGGCGGGCCTTGTTGGTCCCAATCGATTAGTTGAGGATAGACTAGGGAAATGCCATCGTCAGCGTTGGTGAATTGAGGGGAGGATGTGGAAAGCATGTAGACGGATTCAGAGATATTGTAGATGAAATTATCATCATCCAATTCCACATCAGACTCTATCCAATATTCCCCTTCACTTGTTTCATATTTGTTGTCAAAGTAGGGGATAAATGACTCAGAGTTGTGGTTGTCAGTGTCATCTGGCAACTCAAATGGATTCGACTGATGGTTATGGGATTCAGATGGTGGGTCTTTTATTTCATGGGGAATGGAAATGGGACTATGACTATTTGGTGCTTGATCAATTTTAAATGTTTGCCAAATTTTTTGTTCAGAGGTGAGCTCTCCAGCCTCAAGGAACAAATCATCAAGGCAATAGTCACTTAAGAATAGTTGGGAGTCAAATTCCCACTCTTGGGAGTCAGTTTCGGTGAGGGATTCCTTGATGGTCTCGACACTTTACAAAGCATGCACTCGCCCACTTGAAATTCCATTGGTACGTCGGTCATCATTGTCGAGAAATCCATATCCTAATCCAAGATACTTTGGTATTTTGAAAGATTATATCTCTCTTCATCTAGTTTTATTTCTGCCTAGGCCACTAGTTCCATCGGAGCCTTTAGCCTTCATCATGTCATATCCCTTGCCATATTTCTTAACTAGTAATGGTGGTAGATCAGCCATTTCTTGATAGAGCCATCCTGTAATATTGGCAAGGTCCTTGTTACTCATGTCTCCCTATTTTATGAAAACTATTTTTGGTGGAACTTTGAAAATTTATTTGGGTTCCATTCTAAAACATGGTCATCCATAGACCTTTGGAGACTTGGGTATTGTTGTGAAGCTATATGTCGTATGCAATTTGAATTCTCCATAGCCTAGGTCCTGGATCTTGACATTGGCCTCATCTTTAGGAAGTGTGGAAGATGGTGGCATGGTGGAAGATGTGGATGGAGTGGATGTGGAAGATGATGCAAGTGTGGATGGGTCAATGTATTTAGAAGAAGAGGAGCCAAGAGCTTCTTGGTTGATGGGCACTCAGTTTTCGGAAATACCCCTTAGGTTGGTGCAATATTAAAAAGGGTCAGGGTCTCCATATATGGTAATTTTTGTGCCGTCAAATGGGAATTTTAAGCATTGGTGATATGTAGAGGGAATAGCTTTTAAGGCATGAATCCATGGGTAGCCGAGCAAGATGTTGTAAGGTAATTCTAGATCCAGGACCTGGCAAGTTGTATCCACAATGACTGGTCTCACTCTGATAGGAAGAGAAATAACGCCTCGTGAAGAACGTTCTTCATCATCATATGATTTTATGACTATACTCTTTATAGGGTCTACACATGCATCAGAAAATCCTAGAGCCTTAACCAGTTTTAAGGAGCATATGTTCAATCCTGCTCTTCCATCTACTAAAACTCTTCTGACCTGTGCTTATGGATGATATTTTTGATATGTAGTTCATCATCATGGCTGGTCTTGGGTGAGGAATAATCCTGATCAGAAAAGGTGACGTGATGAGGTGTAGTGAGATATCCCACCATGGTCTCAAATTGGTTGACATCAATATCCTTAGGGACAGAGGACTCTTGCAGGGTTTTATCCAGTATAGCCTTATGCATGGGAGAAATGCGGAGCAGCTCAAGTATGGAAATCTACACGGGAGTTTTTCCAAGCTGGTCGATAAGGTTGAACTGACTCTAAAGTTGCCACTGCTTTGTGGTTGAGGCAGGTTGTGACTGCCTAGGAGATGGACCAAGTATGGTGATCTTAGGTTGCCTAGCAGGAGGCGGACCAGCTATGGTGATCTTGCCACTTTGTGTAGTGACATTGCATTGAGGTACTTGTTTGACCATGATGGTGTTGATGTATTCATCGTCAGTTCAGACATTGTTTATAGTAGGTCCACCAGAATAGTCATACTTGGCGCAGGCGTAATTGGCTTGATTATTGTTTGTCTTAGGACCTGACTTGGAAGCATTATTAGAGCCATGGTCTTGCAATGGGCTCTTATGAATGGTATGGTCAGAATTTGATGGAAATTGTTGCCCACCTAATTCAATTATTTGGCTCTCGATAAGGTCTTGCACAATATTTTTGAGTTGTCGACAGGACGATGTCTTATGTCCCTTAGCTCGGTGGTACTCACAGAAAGCATTATTGTCCCACCATGACGGTTTAAACTGTCTTGGGTCATACGGCTTTGGTTCAAGTGTGATGAGACCATTCTAAAGGCATTTCTTGAGGACTTCATCCATGGGCTCACCCAAGGGAGTGTATGTGTGACCCCTGGGGAATTGTCTTATCTAACGGTATTGTCCTTGATTGTGACTATTTTGACCATTTTGGTTGTTTGGGGTGGCATTGGTAGGGGGTCTTAGTATCGCCGTTGGTTTGTTTTGCGGTTGAACCCCTTTTAGAGCCAGTACAAGACCCATAGTGTTTACAGCCTTGGCATCAACAACACCGTCGTTGGTAACATGTTTATTTTTGACCCAGTACTTATTTTTATCAGTGGGAGGGTTTGCGTTTCTGTTTTTAGGACCGTATTTTAGCTCTCCCTTTGCAATAAGGGCTTTCTCAATATGGACACCTTTTTTGACTAGGTCCATGAAGGTTGTGCAACAATGCACTTGTAATGCATATTTTAAAGGTTTTAAAAGTGTTTGAACGAACATGTCCACCTTTTCCTTTTCGGGTATGTCGATGTGACAACGACTAGCTAGTCTTCTCCATTTTTGGAAGAATGAGATGAATGTTTCACCAACATCCTCTTGCATGAGATTACATAGGCTAGTAATAGAGGTGTCCATGCCAATGTTGTATGAGTAATTTTTTATGAATTTGCGTTTAAGTTCATCCCATGTTTGGATATCCTTTTGAGTGGAGAACCATTCAAGGGCAAGCCCTGCAAGACTTTTAGAAAAGAGTCTCATCAAGTATGTTGGTTCATATGCGACATCCATATAGTTGGTTGTGAATTCTCGGACATGTTCGATGGGGTTTGTCTTACCTCTATATTTGGTAAAATTTGGTGACACATATCCTAGAGGAAATGGTGGCATGTATAAGTTCATGTTGAAGGGATATACAAATAGATCGTATGACACTTTTGATCTCTGGCCAGATATTTGTATGTTTTCTACCGTCTTCTCTACACCCATTATCTTTACTTGCAAGGCATCGATTATAGGTTCATTTGCGGGCCCATACATCGGATTGATTAGTATGCCATAGGTCCCCATTTGTTGTGAGTGGATTTTGGTGTGTTGTTGAGGTACCTGTTGTTGTGACATGTATGATATGTTATGATTTGCATGTTGTTGGTATTGAAATTTTGGATTGGGGACATGTTGGTGGGTATGAATATGGGATGAGTATGTCGGGATGTGTCCCCCAGCCATTTGGGTTGATATTTGGGGAGTATGGTGACCATGAATATTTTGATGTGTGAATGATGCCATAGGTTGTGTGTTTTGACTGCCTTGTCCAAATTGTTGGGTTTGTGCAAGGGGAATGGTCGTATTTTTTCCTTGGGAGGTGATGGCATTAGACTGTGTTGACGCGTTAACATTTTGTTGTGGTCCTTGAATAAAGATAAGTCGTTTACATCCACCCAAAGGATTATGTGAGGTACCAATGAGAGGATATGATGAAGATGTACTCACGGTACTAGATGTAGTTGTCAATGGAGGATTTATATGGCTTGATGATGCCCCCATGGCATTTACCATAGTGGTAAAGAGAGGATTGGAATAACTTGCCCACATTGTCGAGGACCCAAAGGTGGCTTCAGCCAATTCTGATGATATTGTGGATATGGTGGGAAATGTGACGGATTGTGTTCCTCCAATGGATGTAGCGTTTATTGAATTAGAGTTGTTTGGAATGTTGGAGGTAGCATTCATGGACGTTACGACATTTTGCGAGGTAGCATCAAAAAAGGTATTACTTGTGTTGTTTGGAGGTTGACCACTATTGAACATGTTATTTGTGTTATTATGGTCAAGAGATGTTGGTCTCAAAGTATTAATGTCGAAACCACGAGGTAATTTAGCTCATTGACTTAAAAGTATGGCTAAATATCTATCTCCGTCATATAAGACCATTTGTTCTACGAAATGGGCCACTTCTGGATCTTGCGCTACTACCTCTAGGTTTTCCTCAAGTATCCGTCCATATTCATCCTTACGTAAAAATGGTTCAAAGAGATTGTGTGATGAGGATGGTATGGTCGTGAGAGGTTGAGTATTCGTGTTACTAAATGGGTTGTCAAAAGTCCAATTCGAGTCATAAGTGTCATTGGGATTAGAGTCTTGTCCAAAGTTTTCCATTTGTCATTTCTTTCTTTGGAATCTAGTTTCTACCATAAAAGGGAATTGCTCAAATGAGAGTAATGAAAATGATGACTAAATGCAAGGATGATACTAGCCTATGTTTTTTTGTTTTTTTTGTATTTTTGTGATAAAGGATGACAATGCAAGGTGATGACTAAGGAAATGATTGATGAAAAATGACAAGGTTGTCAAGGCCAAAGTGTCAAATGAGGACTGAGATGACAATGTTGACTAGGGACTAGAACGATTAATATAAAGTCTAGGTTAAAAATGAGGACTAATGGTGGACAATGCAAAGTCTAAGTTTAAAATGAGGACTAAGTTTGGACAATGTTTGGAGAAAATTTTGTCTAACCACTTTAAGTTTGACTTATGTCTCAATTTTGGTTATCAAAGGACTTGCTAAGGGGATTAAATGACTAGGTCAAAATGATGAGTGAGCCTGCCTAACTAGACTGTTGAGTTGGAGGTTCCCACAAAATGACTATGACCAAAAAGAGGAATTGTGACTAAGTCCCAAGATAACCTAATTTTAAAAATAATGTTTTTTTAAAAAGTGTGATGAGTTGGCCTAATCCAAAGTTTTCCAAAATGAAACCTAAGGAAAAATTTATGCTAAAGAAAATGATGATTATGATGCCTAGGGAATATAACTAAAAGCTTGAAAATTTTAAACGTATGGTTGAGATGCAAGCTAGTGAATGCAAATGATGTGTGCTTTGAGTAATTTCAATTCTGGTTTCTAAAAGAGACCTTTGAAAAAGATGTTTTTACAATATGCTAAGATATGTGGACTTGAATTCTGGTCTGCAACAGGGTGTATTGTGTTTCCAGGTAAATGTGTCATTTTAGGTCATGAATGCATCTCAGTTATCGAATGCAACTCTGGAAATGGCAAATGTGGTTCATTTTTTCAAATGCAGCTTTAGAGATGGAAAATTTGATTCGGCATTTTGGATGCGGTTTTACAGAAAGCAAATGTGTTTCAATATAGGCAAGTGCAATGTTTTGAGTAGAAAATGTGGTTTAACAGAGCAAATGTGTTTCGAACGCTTTCAAATGCGGTTCGATAGAGAAATTGTGGTTTGTCAAATGCGGTGTAGAATGCAAAAAAGTCAAATTTCTGATGTTTGCAGGCAAAAACCCGAATTGTTGAAAGTTTAATAATTTGTTTCCAGGTGTTTGGGTGTTGTTTTTTTTGTTTAAGTAACTAGCAAACACTTGGCATGCACTATGCTTTGAAAAGTAAACAAGCACACAAGAGAACAAGCACGACCTAGGTTAAGCTAGGATAGTATTCGCTAGACTCCACATGGGTTTCCCCAACTGCATATCAATAGCGGGTGAATCCAGAAGCTTGGCTACATGGGCTTCCCCTTACAGTGCACTCTCTTCTCAGGACAACCAAGCTTCCAATCCCCATGAAACTCCCATGGCAGATTGATCACCTGTACTAAAGACTACGAAGACGTGGAAGGCTTCACACCGATCGGTGTTGGACTAGAAAATAGAAGGTTTTGGTATTACTACACAAGAGTTTTTAATTCAGGACCCTTGTTCGAGTGGCCATACATGGGGCAAGAGATTAATCATCGATTAGGTGGCACTCCAACCTGAAGAGGTTAAGCTCAACAGGGTTTATGGGAGTACTACTCTGTCCATATGACACATCTGCACTCGTAATCTTAGGTTTTCCCTTAAGATTCACATTTATATACCGGTCGGGGGTAGCTTGGCTTTAGCTCCGTTGCTGGTTTGAGTCGCATTGGGGTGATGAAATCCCTAGGCAGGCCCAATTTCTAGAGGAAATAATCATTTCTCTTACACCCAGGATCGCATTACTACACAAGGGGAGAGGATACTTCGGCTATTGCATCAGGGTTACACAAGGATATAGTGGGTCTGGCTTTCTGATCACCTAGTTTGCACAGGGTGAGAGCATATTCGCCTACCACTTTCAAACACAATCAAACAAAATGAAAGACATGTTTATTTTAAGTGCACCAAAAATAAATGTGTTGTAATCTAAAAAGAAACAAACACAATGTTTACAAATGAGTCTTGGACACTCAAACCTACAAAAACACAAGTTAGTAGTTTTATCAACTAGTCTTGGACCCACGAAACATAACCACCACACGCTGCAAACCAAGATTAGTAACATGAAAAAACTATGCTAGAAAAGAAAACTAGAATGCCAAACAGAAAAGAATGGAAAACAGAGAAACCAAAATGCAAAATAGAAAATAACAGAAAATAGAAAAATCAGAATGCAAAAGGAAGAAAAAGTTACTAGACAAATGCGTCACAGTAGAGCGAATGTGTATTGGTCTGACAAGCAGATGCGGCTCATTTATGTCAAATGTGGCATTATGTACTGCGATTGCGGCACCTCAGAGCGATTGTGTCGTTTTATCCTTCGAATGCGTCGTGACGCATCATATGCGGCATGATAAAAAAAATGTGGCTTTCCGTACCTGTACCTGCAAAAATGATAGAAAACCAAAAAAACCATACGGAATAGAAACTAAAGACGTCAGGTTCACCAATGTTTCAATGGGTTATTTTCTTAAGGTTAGATTATTAAATATTAAAGCACAAAAACCCAAAGAAGCTATCAAGTACAATGAAATTCAAAACAAATGAAACGATTATACCTGTCACTCGTTGAAGCTTCCATGATTCACCTTCATAGCACCTTCTAACTTGTTGATTGTTGTTGCCCTTAGATCGAGTGTGTGAGCAATTTGATACCAAAGACCATGACAAAGTCCTAAACGAGCTTTGAAGGATTTGAAATATACATGTCTATGCCTATGAGAAAATGACTATAATGCCTAAGACAAATATGCCAAAATCATAAAAATAAAATGCAAGTATATGCGTATATGTGTGTGTAGTCGAAAATGTGAGGAAAATTAGCATTTTATAGAAAATGCAATTTTGGACAGACAGACGAGATTGAAGTTTGACAAAAACTCAAAATCAGAGGTCAAGATTGCATGTGACAATCCCTAATTAGAGTTAGGGAAAAAATATTAAATGAGTGGTCGAGATGTCATCTGAGAAGATCGAATCAGTGGTCAAGAATAAATGAGATAATTAGTCAAAAAGATAAAGACTTTCGAAAACCAAGAAGATACAGACTACTTGATTTGTGAGATTCAAAAAATCAATAGGATAAGAGTTGAACTGAAAAGCAGATTTGAAAAATCAAGAATTTTCTCCATTACTTGATTTTTGGAGGAAGATTACCATTTTGAATTAAATTAATTCAAAATATGGATTTTGTGTGATAGTAAATAATCGATTTTCAGATTATTTACTAAAATGAAGTGACAGTTAATAAAGTGAGATCATTTTAAATAATTTCATTTATTTAAAATGAGGGAAATGTTAAATTTAGCAATTAAATAATTAAAGATAATCATTTAATTTAGAGGATTATGACCGATAATTAAATAAATTAATAAATTCATTTAATTATGAGAATTAGTGACATATTAAATAAATAAATATAAATTCATTCATTTAATAATCAGGAAGAATAAATGAATAAAAGTAATTAAATAAATTAATAAATTTATTTAATTGTAAGAGGACAATAAACCCTTAGTGACGTATTGAATAAATAAATAAAATTTATTTATTTAATAATCATGCAGAACATAAGAGACATGAATTAATTAAATAATAATGAATTATTTAATTAATAGTCAGAAGCGGACCAATGACATAATTAAGATGTCATAATTATGCTAAGACGAAAGTGGTAAAAATAGAGCTAGCAGGCCTAGGTCATTTTTATGTGTCTACATTTTGCCCCTCTTTGTCATAATGTAGCATGTTGCATTGTGACAAAGAAAATAAGTTAAAGTCATGCCCCAGCGAAGGTACGGAGTATTGATGCCCCCTCAAGAAATTTTTCAAATTTTGGGCCAGTGACAGAAAAATTTGGAAAGTGTCTCGATAAGTCAATTTAATGAGCACAAAGACAATGGCGCAGATGGTTTTGAATTCTAACATGTTTAGAGTAACCAAAGTTGTGGTCAAAGCTGGTCAAAAAGGCCTCCAGTAATAGCAGAGTTGACAAATGCCATTTTGACTTTATAAATAGGTTGACAAAGGGGTAAAAGTCAATTCATTTTCACTATTCACCTTTACAATTTTGAGAGCTCAGAGCAAGAAGGATTTCAGCGAGGATGGTGATTCTAGTGACCGAGCATCACGGGGAGATTGTGCGGACCTTCAGGTGACCAGAGGGTTCTGAGCCAGCAGTATGTACCCCTAACCCACTTTGTCATTTTCTCAATTTGCATGCAAAAATTAGGGTTTTAGGGTGACCAACAGATGTGCGGCGATGCATATGTGTGCGCATAAGTCACATCTAATGTCGCGTTCGACGCATGTGATGTGTCGCGACACAAGTACAAAGGATAATTAGGCGAGACCAAGGATGTGTGACGCATCTACTGAAAATTGTGACGCATTCATCATATCGTGCCGCATTCAAATGATGTAATGCCGCATATGACATTTCGCAATGCATTCATGTGTTAGAGAGACACATTTGAATGAAGTTATGCATGTGCCAGAAACCGAAACACAAATGACATGGTGCGACACAAGTGAGAAACAGAACGACACAATTGATGATTCGAGTCGCAATTGAGGTGTATAGCGACGCAACAGCTTTTCTGCGACGCAAATGAAATCAACGCGACGCATTTGAATTGTACTTTGAATAAGGTTGATGTTGATGCTTTTCAAAAAATTTAATGCTTTTAAGTTATAATGATGATAATGACAATTGTCCATAAGGTACTGACGCGTTGTTTGATCATGTGCAAAGACAGCTAGCACTTGTCTATACTCGAGAGAGCAGGCCATCGACCTTCCGGTTCTAAGACCAGCTGAGCCCACGAGAGTGATGATGGTTGATGCAGCTAAACCATATCATCGCTGATCCACTCCCGGCAGTCCTCAATCTTCTTTATCCCCAGCTCGTCCTTCATGGTGGCCAACATGGTACTAGTGACACAGTGAATCATCTTGACCATGAAGCGAGTCAACCCAAGGAACTTATTGTCTAGGATGTCCAATCTTTCTTTCAGCACACCAAGCTCTTCCTCGCCGCCCGTAGTGTAGTCAGGATCATTCTACTCAATCTCCAATGGCTTTGACAAGTGGGAGGCCGAAACCTCCTTCTGAGCTTTTCCCATGTTAGGAACAAAAGAGGGGCCCCTGACATTTTCATCTTCCTCATCCTCCGACACCTCTTCCACATCATTGCCTTTGCTATCAAACAGCTCCTCTTTAGTGTCCAAGTCTCTAATCTACACTTTTTTCTTATCTTTTTCCAACCTGCCTGAATCCCTAATGATGGTGTTGTAAACAATAACCAATGTCTCTGCAACCACTGTATCACCCAAGGAATCCTTGCTCACAATATTCTTCCCTTTATTTGGAGGCACCTTCTCCTCCTTACCTTTCTTCTTCATACCAGGCTTACCAGGAGTCTTAGTAGGGGTCGATTTTAGGTCACACAAGCTAACAACCACACTAGTTTGGGAAGCACCATCAATACCCTTGAGTTTTTAGTAGCATATTTGGGTTTCACAGCAGGGGCCAGGTGACTCTTTCTGATAGGGCCTTTAGATTCAGTCGAGGACAAGTTTGACACAGTGGGGGGCTCACTTTCCTCAATACGAACAGCCAAAATAGGTTTCGATGGGCACAAAGCCAGATGAAAATGGTAGATTGTTAGGATAAGACCCTGATGGGGAGGAAGACGAGTAGGTTCATTGGGATTAGCAGTAGCCGAATCAACACATTTTTCAATTGAACTTTCAAGGTTCATAAGCAGGTAAAAGGGAAAACTCATAAGAATCTTATGCCAAAGATGATTTAGCAACGGAAAATTGTAGTAATAAAAAAAAAATTACCTTCTCTCCAACGTAACATACTTTATCAGAGCAAGACACACATGGTTCCATGGCTACAAAAGAGCCTCCCATTCAAACCCAGACTGGTTGCACACCAGCACCTCCTCCCCCACAAAAAATTTATTCATACTCTCATTGTCCTGGGTCTTAGAATGTTTAGGATGCTTCTTACCCATGCTCTGGAGGCCTGTTGCCTACGCAATAACTTCCTCATCCACAATGAAGGAGATTCCACCAATGAAAACATGACAATTCTTCCACGAATTGACAAACTAGGTCGACAAGTTAGGGTCATGACCCACAAGTTTCTCCATCAGAGGAGCTATGCCACCTTCAACGCAAATGTGCTAGACCAAAGGATCCTTGTGAAATTTGTTGCAATTATCTGGCTTCGTTCGCACCCTATCACCCCCATGATGTTACTTTGCACATTGTATAACCAGGAACTTTGAAAACAAAGAAGGTTAGAGACAATAGCTAGATGAAAAAATCCCCACACAATAAGGCATTTAAGCCAAGAATGGAAAATTTTGGTAATCAATCCAATGGACAGATCACACACATGAGCAGAATAATTCCCTAAAACCATCTTAGCAGAACCATTAATTGAGATCACATCGTACAACCAGTTAAGTAAAAAGTACATGACAGGAAGGGAAGGATTTCCTTCCACTTTGCAGAAGCACAAAATTCTAGGCAGAATAGTCGTGGGGCTATAATTAGCAATCTCCAAATCCATAGCATTTAAGGGTTGGCCAACTTTAGTTAACCCACAGAAAGAAGCTATAAGGCACGAAACTAAAATAGCAGCAAGATAAAAGCCAAAAAGGAGCTTAGTCTCATAATTGCAAGTCACATCAATTTTAAAAAATAAGAATTTGAAAATCTGAGAGTTCAAGTAAGTCTCCATAAGGAGGTTACGACAAGTACGGTCCAGCTTCAACTTGTACTTACCGCAAAAAATCATGATTTCTTTGTTCAAAATGGGCTTCATCTTATAATTTGAAAAAATCCACTTGATGTCCATCCCTTTGATACAACTCATCATCCATCACATCACCACAATAAGCCCACTAAGCCTAATGAATAAGCAAGTGGGTCCCCTAGAAATCCAGCTAAGCAGTTGCAGTGTTGTCATCATGTGTCAAGTAAGCGCTTTGTTCCTTCACTATAATACTCTAAATATTAGGTGGAAGTATACTTAAGTCACACCAACATTTGGATAGTTTCTAGTGTGTGCTAAAATTGGTCAAGGCATCCACTACTTGGTTCCCCTCTCTGTAGATATGACTGGCCACATTTAATTTTAGTTTAGACACTAGGAACCTAATATCAAGAAGAATATCTTTAGTGTTCCATCCCAACAGTCTGCCACAATTAATAGCATGAATAATGGACTTAGAGTCCCCTTCAATGTGCAGGTTCTCTATCCCAAGGGAAACAGCTATCTGGAAGCCCTTTAACAACGCACGAGCTTCCGCTATCATTGAAGAGTGAAGACCAATTCCCCTAGCATAACTAGCCACTAACTTTCCTCTGTGGTCTCTAATAACACCTCCTATACTTTCTCTGTCTGGGTTTCCCTTAGCAACCCCATCAAAATTTAGTTTGAACCAGCCCTTGTCCGGAGGTTTCCAAATAGTGGCTCTCTGGACTAGAATTTTGGAGTTGTCATAAGAGTTGGCATCCAAGTCCTGATGCCAAGATTTAGCTATGTTTATTTTCATCTCAATTGGGCCTATATCAAGAGTTTTCCCTTTGAAGAGAGAGATGTTTTCCTCAATGAGTTGGGCACCAATACCAAACACCTCTTTCGGGTGCATCTTAGTGTTCCTGAATATCCTATTGTTCCTCTCTTTCCATAAGCACCAACATATAATAGGAGGAACTTTGTTCCAAATTTCAACAGTTAAAGGATGGGAAAAGGGTCCAGACCAAATTAAAATAAAGGATGTGATATCCTTACACATAATCCATTGAATCCCTAATCTTTTGAGCGCTAGCTCCCAAACCTCCACAACAAAGGGGCAGTGCAACAACAGATGATTAACTGATTCTTCATTACTTTTACAAGGGAAACATTTGTTGGGGATCTGGAACCCCCTTATCCTTAGATTGTCCTGTGTAAGAATTTTGTTATGACAAATAGTCCACCAGAAGAAATTAAATTTCGGTATCATGTACCGATTCCAGACCTTCTTCCATAGAATATTGCCAACCCTTTGGTTAGTCAGTTGTCTGTAAGCAAATTTCACAGTAAGATCACCCTAATGATCATGGATCTGAAGAACTCATCCCCATGGTGGGAAGGGAGTAATCTGGTGAGGGCAAGCAACTCCTGAAGGGTCTTGGCAATAATGCACAAATTTGGGGATAAAGGACAACAAATGTTGATATCATTCCATTTCCTAGCTCTCAAGGGCCTAATCAGGTAATCACTAATATATATACCAAACACTTGTTGAGCCCATCCCTTGAGAAACCTAAACTCAGAAGAATCCATGGGAGAGTCCAGTAACCAAGTATCTTCCCAGAATCTGATTTTATTATCATTACATATCTTCCATTTGATCTCGTTCCTCAAAAGATCCTTCAAGGCTGCAAATCCCCTTCCAAACCAAGGACCCCGAAGGGTGGGCCTTCGAACGGCAATCAATCAGCGGTCGGCTCAGCAGGTATTTAGCATTCATTATCTCACACCAATACCTCCTATCCCTCAGATGATCCCATCCCACTTTGGCCATGAGAGCTTAACACATTACAATGTTAAACCTAGGAAAAATTAGGTTAATTCAATGACAATTATTCCCAAATCAAGTAAGGAAAAAGAATACTTTTTTCGTTACTACACCTATAGGTGCATACTTAACAATTCACCTCATTTATAGAATACAATTATTTAAACATAGACACAATGATTCATAATAATTGAAAAAAAAAATTACTTATCTCTAATCTATTGTTTAGTGCCTTAGTTGAGTGGCCAACTCTTTGAAGGTCAAAACTCTAAAACTCACAAGATCATTCACAAATAGCAACTATATATTTGAAAACAATATAGTTGAAGCTTTAACAAAGAAATCTTATATTATTTGCATTTAGAAAATAAAATTGGTCTCTAATAAACATCATATATATATATATATATATATAGTTTAATGCTTAAACTTCAACGTTCATAGCCATAGCACAACCTTAACCTTACACTTAGAGAAATAGTTAAAACAGAGATTGAAAAACTTATGCAAGTAGGGTTCATATACCCAATCTTTGATAGCCAATGGGTTTCACCCCTAGTAGTTGTTCCAAAGAAAAGGAGGGAAATGGAGAATTTGCATGGATTACAAGAAACTTAATAAGACAACCTACAAAGATTATTTTTCTCTATCATTCATTGATCAAGTCCTCAATAATATGATTATAAAAACCTACTTCTCATTCTTGGATTGGCTTAGTGGATATAGTCAAATACAAGTAGCTCTAGAATATCAAGACAAAACCATCTTCACATGTCCATGGAGAACCTTTGCATATTGGGTCCTTCCATTTGTGCTACACAATACTCCTCACTTTTCATACAACAGTGTTGGAAATTTTATTGAACTTTTATAGGATTATGCATAAGTCTACATGGATGATTTTTTAGTTCATGGTGACACTTATAAAAAGGTACTTCAAAACTTACATAAAGTCCATCAATGATATGAAGAGCATCAATATCCCTTATTCATGATTAAAAATGTCTTATTATGGTTGAACAATGGGTTGTGTTGGGACATCATATCTATGTTGAAGACATTAAGGTCAACCCTCAAAATATCAAAGTAATTTACAAAAACTTTAAAATCCCTAAAGACACAAATTGATGTACAAATCTTCCATGGGCATGTTGATTACTATCGTAGGTTTATTGCAAATTTTAGCAAAATTTTAGCCCCCATATTTTCCTTGATCCAAAGAATGTTTAGTTTTCTTGGACTCAAGATGTCAAACCTCATTTAAAACCATCAAAGAAAATTTGATAGTTACTCTAGTATTATTTGGACCCAATTGAAAATTACCATTTATATTTATGTAGATGCTTCAAATGATACTATTGGTGCAATTATTGGAAAAGAGGATGAAAATGGAGGAAAATATGCTATTTATTTTTTTAGAAAAAATTTAACTCCTAAAAAATAAACTGTGTACCACTACAAAAAGAGATTTTTGGATTTCTTACATGCCCTCAAAAATTTTAGCCATTATATTACAAGATATAAGGTAACTATATATTCATATCACTAGGTCGTTAAATAACTATTGAATAAACCTGTTTTGAGTAGAAGAGTAATTAGATGGTTGTTATTTCTCCAAGAATTCAATATAACTATCATAGATAAGCCTAGTAAATTTAATGTAGTAGCGGATTTTCTATCTGGGATACATCATGAAGATGAAGAATAAAAACCAATTAAAGATGAGTTTCTAGACAAGAAGTTATTTTCTATATTTGTATATACATCTTGACTCATAGATAACCAATTATTTGGCCACAAGAGCATTTCCACCATACTTCTCTATAAAATAGAGGATATTATTTAGAGAAAACACAAATTTCAAATGGCTTAATGCTTTTTTATTCAAATGTGAACCTAATATAGTTTATGTTGTGTAAGAGCTAACAAAACCTACAATATCATGTGGGCTTGTCATGATGATCCTTCAGGAGGAAATTATTCTCTAAAACTAAATTCCCACAAAATCTTAGGCATTAGATATTATTGTCCTTAGATGCACAAAGATGTTAAAAGATATGTTTGCTAGTTTGATGGATGTCAAAGAATGGGGAGACCAATAACGTCCAATGAAATGCTTGTCTAGCCTCAAGTATTCCTAGAACCATTTGAAAAATGGAGACTATATTCTATAGGTCCCATTGATCCACCATCTTGAAATGAAAGGAATACATATTTTTGTGTACCTATTGATGAGCCTAGTTTTTGGTCTAGTTTTGGGTAGAATTTAAAGTCTATTTGCTCATAGATGCCATGGACTTTAATGCTTAAGTGTTGGTATTGGCATAATGTTTCCCTCAAACCATTGACATTTGATATTATCCTATCTCTGCAAGCTTTAATGATATTTGCATAATATGTGAACTATCTATATTGATTTTGCATGTGGTTATTGAATGTTTCTTAAGGTGGTTATAGATGTGTAGTTATTATGCATACTGACCTTTCCATGCAAATTTAATATGCTAAGTTGAGGAAGACACCGCTAGCTAGGCATGCACCATAACATCCAGTAAAGGAATCGCTTCAAGTCAAAGAAGACAGGCGGTAGAAGATTCTCCATGCAGCCGAGTGTAACCGCCTTGTTGTAATGGAATTTAATGATCGAGCATGTACAAGCGTTACTACTGTGTTGAGTCTGCGTATGACTTGCATGTCTGACCGGATTCCATGCATGTGTAACTGTCATCACTCCACTTTCCCTATTTTCCCTAATTGACATCCTCCCAGTTGTGGAGTTGACTGCCTTGTTTAGTTGTTAGCATAAATAATAATCTGATGCTCCTTCTTCGAGGAGAGCGAAAGGAAGAGGTTGCATGATTTGATACTGTACTCTAGTTTCGATACATTACTCTTTGTATGCATGATTTACAGTGAATGAAATAAAGTTCTGAGTTCGAGCATTTGAGTTCTTGTTAGTCTAGGGGATACTTATCCAAAGGCCTACTTGGTGAGTAATCCATTTAATTAGTTTAGTATTACTTGTTGTTTAGTACTTAGTTAGAAATCTGGCATCGATTGTTCCTGCAGCCACTAGAAGTCCATTTTGTGTCTGTTCCAACAGCCAAAGTAGACAGAGTAGTTTCTTGTTTGTTACTCAAATCTTTTATTCCTGTTATGCATTTCAATTCAGCATAGTTTTTGGTTGTTGTTCAGCATTTGCTTTATTTCCTTTTCAAGCAATTTACTTCCAGTATTGTGTGTTTCTTGGCTATAGATTAGAATGGCTACTTAAGAGTTCCTAGTGCACATACTATATTGGCCCATTTCAAGTTCATGTCCTTGGGTTGACAATTTAAATGCACCTTCATGATGATTAAAGTAGCTATTCAAGTTACATGTCCAATCTCTAAATCATGGTTGTAAAGGCTAAGTTATCAGATCATTGTAGGAGGCCAACATTTTTGGTGTCGTTGTCAGAGATGGTGTCAAACTAGGGAGTCTTCTGGAGTCATTATTAGTTTCTTGTTGTAGTGTTTCTGAAGTTGTTCTTAGTATATCCTCATTTAGAAAGTAATGACCCCCCTTATTCATTACCATTTTTTGTGCGAGCTCACTGATAGTGAGTAATACCGCATGCATAGAGGAAGAAGAATGGATTCCTATGGGAGATTCATTCCTAACAATCCTAATCAATTCCAGCTAGTTGAATATAAAAATTTACCAGAAGAAGAAGAAGATCAACACCCCTTTGCTAATGCATATCCTGATCTGACTAGTTCTAAAGTCTCCTCTAAAGATCAAAATCAGCTTGAGAACCCCCTTGCCTTGGAACCACATCAAGCAGGCATGGGTGATGCAAATGGGGACAGACCCAACCCACCAACTTTTCCTTTTCCCATTGCCCATCAAAATGAAGTTGACAACATCAAGAACACTCTTGCTTTAGCACTCCCAAAGTTTTATGGACTTGTCACAAAAGATCCTGATACCTTTTTATTGAGTTTGACATACTCTATAGGAGTTATTATTATACTACTGATGCCCATCGTCTTAAGCTATTTCCTACCACTCTGAAGGAAGTTGCATTAAGATGGTTCATGATCCTAGGCAGAGATACCGTGGAAACTTGGGAAGACATGAAGACAAAATTCCTTGAGAAATACAAGGAATATTGTAGGGGCAGTGACATGAGAGGAGATGACATTTTCAGGATGCAGCAAAAGGAAGATGAGAGCCTAGAAGACTACATTGCAATATTTTTATTTTTCCTACAAAAATATCCACACCATACACTTAATGAAGATTCACAAAAGTTGTTTTTTCTTAGAGGAATCAATGATAGTTGCACCGATTCCTTGGATCTTATGGGAGAAGGAGATATCTCCCAAGTTTCTTGGCAGGATATCAAGAAAATATGCCAAAATTACTCTAGGGCAGCTTCAAAGAAAGGGAGAGCCTATCAATCTTCCATGGGTAAGTCAACCACTAGTGGAGTTTCAAGAATGGAGATCACTCATTTGCTAGAAAACTTCAAGCAAGACATTATCAACAATCTAGATACTCAGTTAGATACACTTCAGGCCAAGAAGAAGCAAGAGGAGGCAAAGACGATGTTGATAGAGTATTGTCCGCACTGCAGAAAAAGGACTGCAGATGCAAGATGGTAGCTAACCTGGAAAGCAAGAAAATTTCACCTGAGTTCAAGCCAATTCAGATTGAAGAAGACCAAGTCTACTATGTTGCACAAAGGAAGCCTTGGGCTTCAAGACAAGATATGCCACCAGATCCACTATCCTATGTTGGGCCATATTTTAACTCTTATTCATCTGGTAACCAATGGCAGCCCCCATATCCACCCAGTTATGGAGGATATCCACCATAGCCTTGGAGTAACCCTCCAAATGCTTGGCCCAGTCATCAGAGTTCTCCACCTCAGTGGAAGCAACCTCGAGGGAATTGGCAGCAATTTCAAGGGCACTAGCAACCACCTCCAAAAAATTGGCAGCAAACAAATCAATGGAGAGGAGGACAGCAATGGACTACTTATAAAACTAGTTACATGCAACAACCTTCTTAGCCCCAGCAGCCTGCTTTAATGCCCCCACCTGCTAATCCAAGCTCAAATGCACCTAAACCAACTCAGCTACCAACTCAGCCCACACCCAATCCTAATAACAAACCACAATAGTAGCATGTATACTCTTCTGATTCAAATCAATTCCCTGCATATGTTGTGAGTGTCAGTGACATCCACCTACATTCAGGAACCACTCTATCAAGCCCTTCCAATCCCATCATCAGTGAGCTTCTTGTGGAAGAGGAGGAGGAGCCTTTGAATTATCCCATTTAGCCAAATGCACCTAAAAATCCTGAACTAATCCAAGTCAAGTAGACTGAACAAGAACCACTATTTCTTCAGAGATTGGAAGTTGCCAAGAAGAAAGAAGAAAAGGATGATACCACCTTTGAAATCCTAGATCAACTAAAGAATATATGTGTTCAGATACCCCTATTTCAGGCCATAAAGGATGTTCTAATCTACGGCCAAGCCATCAAGGAAGCTTGTCTTAAGAAGCCAAGAAGGAAGAAGAAAGACCCAACTACAATTCATGTGGTGGGCCAGCTAGCTGATATCATGTTGGGAAAAGTGACTATTCCCAAGTATAATGACCCAGGCAGTCTTGTGGTAGCATTTGTCATAAATAGGATCTAAGTGAAGAATGCTCTGATTGATTTAGGGGTAGCAATCAATGTAATGACCAAAGACATCCTACAGCAACTAAATATTGCAACTATGAGATCTACTCCTACTATCCTGCAGCTTGCTGATAACTCTATTGTTAATCCTGGTGGTGTAGTGGAGGATCTTGTGGTAGTTCTTGACTCCTGGGAGTACCCAACAGACTTTATGATTCTTTCTCCCAATGCTACACTAGGTGGATATCCCATCATTCTTGAACGACCTTGGTTGGCAACTACAAATGCATAGATTGGATGTCATTCTGGTGACATGACCATTTTAGATGGGAGAAGCACTAAAAAGTTTATTCTCTATCCACCTGCTCAACCATCTCATGATGAAAATAATTCTATTTGACCACAAGTTGGTGAAGAGGCCGAGGATATTAACTATGTGGCACAACTTATGATGCTGGGAAGAAGTTCTTTCATGCAACTCCAAGATGAGGATGAAGTGTTGGCTAATCTCATTCAAAATCATTATGAATTGGAATAAGCATCATATTTTACTTCAGTCAGGACACTTCTACCTGCTCTTCCTACAGCCATTGTTCTTGCAAACGATCTTTTTGCAGCCACTCTTCCTGCAACCACTCTTCCTACGGACAGACTTCCTGTAGCAATAGGTATGTTCCATATGTTGTTGTTGTATGAACTAAAGGTACCATGTATTAATGAAGCAGCCATGATAGAATTAACTACACAAGTACATGTGTCTGAAGGAAAATATTTGAATGTTAATAGTAAATTGAATGAAGAGCAACAACTATTATTGGAAAACCTATTAAGGACCCATCAGCATGCATTTGAATGGGATTATCATGACATGAAGGGACTAGATCCTAAAATTTGTACCCACATAATTTATATCAGAGATGATTGCACTACAGTAAGATAGCCACAAAGAAGAATCAACCCTGCACTAAGAGAGATTGTGAAAGGAGAATTGAAGAAATTACTAGATGTGGGATTTATCTACCCCATTTCAGATAGTTAGTGGGTGTCTCCATTAGTGATTGTGCCCAAGAAAGGAGGGAAATGGCAAGTTTGTGTTGATTATAGAGAACTTAATGCTTCCACCAAGAAGGATCACTTTCCTTTACCCTTCATTGATCAAGTTTTGGACACACTTGCAGGAAAACAATATTTATCTTTTCTAGATGGATTCAACAGCTACAACTAGATCCAAATTGCACCAGAAGACCAAGAGAAGACCACATTTACCTGTCCATGGGGGACCTATGCCTATTTGGTGCTCCCATTTGACTTGTGCAATGCACCTGCAACTTTCTAGAAGGCAGTCATTAGCATCTTCTCAAACATTTCTCATGATTGCATGGAGATTTATATGGATGACTTCACCACTTATGGTGTTGATTTTAATCAAGAATTGGAGAATCTCAAGAGAGTTCTACAGAGATGTGAGGATCAAAATTTGTCCTTAAATAGTGAAAAGTGTTTCATGATGATGCAAGAGGGTTTATTTCTTGGCCACTACATCTCCCACAAGGGAATTCAAGTAGATTCTACAAAAATTGAGCTAATCACAAATTTTCCTACACCTGTAAAATAGAAGGATGTTAGGAGTTTTTTGGGTCATGCAAGATATTATAGGTGATTCATCAAGGATTTAAGCAAGGTAGCAGTGCCATTGTATACCCTTCTCACTAAAGATGTTGAATTTCAGTGGACTAAAGCTTGTGACAAGGCATTTTCTGACTTGAAGGCGACCTTGACTCATGCTCCTGTACTCAAAGGACCGATTTGGGATTTTCCCTTCCACATCCACACTAATACATCAGACTATGCCATAGGAGCAGTCTTAGGACAAAAAGAGGGAGTTGTTGAAAATGTTATTTACTCTGTCAACAAAAATTTGCAAGGAGTTGAATTCAATTATACAGTGACAAATAAAGAGATGTTAGCAGTAATCTATGCACTGAACAAATTCAGACATTACATAACGGGCTACCAAATCTTTGTAAACACTGATCATGCAGCCATTAGGTATCTCATGAATAAACCTTTGATCACAAGTATATTGGAAAGATAGTTATTGTTGATGCAGGAATTTGATATAACCATTGTAGATAAGCCAGGGAAGGCTAATGTTGTTGCATATTTTCTTTCAAGGCTGACTACATCAGAAGACAATCAGCCCATAGATGACTCTTTTCCTGATCAGCATCTATTCTCTCTCAATGTACAAATACCTTGGTATGCTAACATAGCCAATTACTTGGTTTCAAGTAGAATTCCTTCTCACTTCTCTCCAAAAGATAAAAGGGCACTCATTGAAAAAAAAATCATTTCTCTTAAATTGCTAGATGTTTGTTTTATACTGGACCTGACCATGTCATGAGAAGATGTGTGAGAGAAGATGAGACATATGACATTTTGCATGCATGTCACAGCGAACCATGTGGAGGACACTTTGTAGCCAAGAGGACAGAAATAAAGGTTTTGAACACAGGATATTACTGGCCAACACCCCACAAGGATGCAGGAAGGTATACCAGAAAATGTGATAGATGTCAAAGAATGGGCAGACCAACCAAATTTGATGAGATGCCACTTTTCCCTTAGATAGTAATCACTCCCTTCGACAACTGGGGATTGGATTTTGTGGAGCCAATTGACCCTCCATCAAATGGTAAGTATTATATACTAGTATGCATTGATTATGTAACTAAATGGGTAGAAGTTAAGGCCATGAAACATGCAAGAGATAATAAAGTTGTAGAATTTCTTTATGAGGATATTTTCATAAGATATGGAGTCCCAAGAGAAATAGTGACTAATCAAGGGCCACAATTCACATCAACTCTTGTTGCAGTACTAGTGAATGAGTAAAATATAAAGTAAAGAAAGTCTACTCTTTATCACCCCCAAGCTAATGGCCAAGTTGAGGCGACCAACAAAGAAATTGAAGTCATTCAGACTAAAACAGTAGCTATCCATAGAAAGGATTGGGCAAACAGATTACCAAAAACTATTTGGGCCTATAGGACAACCTGGAAAACAACTACAGGATTCACCCCATTTGAATTTCTATATGGAAAGACAGTTATGATTCCAGTCGAATTTGAACATAAGACTTTGCGAACTATAGTAAATTTGGGGATGGACATTTCTAAAGCACAGAGAGAAAGAATCATGCCGCTAAATGCTTTGGATGAGATAAGAAGAGTAGCCCTACAGCATATAGAAGTAGTGTAGAATCAGAAAATCAAGTGGCATGACATATTTATCAAGGACAAGAAGTTAAAACTAGGAGATTGGGCCTTGCTCTATGATTCAAGATACCAGGACAATGCAGGAAAATTTCAAACAAGGTGGCTAGGACCATACAAAGTTGTTGAGGTCTTTCCTAATGGATTTTTTCAGCTCACAACCATTGACCCTGTTAGGTTCAAATTACTTGTCAATGGTCATCACCTCATAGTATACCATAAGCCAGCTTCTAAAGAAGAGTTCTTGCAGCAATTCACCCAGCACTCAGAACTTCCTGCAGTTGAAGGTGGTGGACCTAGTGTCCCTCCTTCAGCCTAATTGAGGTACGTACTTTTCATAATAAAGACTTTCACTTATGTGGAAGTCCATTTCTTTGGCACCCACCCATCCACCCATCCATCACCACCTTTCTCTCTCTTCCATCACTTCATTCCATCAACTCATTCCACCTCATCTTCATTTATTTCTCAATTCATTTTCCAACAAGGCGAGCGGTACTTTCTACACAATCTTTGCAAAAAATCTTCCACACACTCAGGTATGTGTGCATTAATTGCTATCTTTAATCATCTTTTAAGTGTGTTCATTTAATCATTGTACGTTAGAATATACATTTGCATAAAATTCCATCATTCCCTGTTGCATCACCACTCCCATCTTGCATGTGTGGACACATCCAAATTTAGGTTGGGGCAAGGGGAATGAAAAATATGCAAATATTTTTGTGAATTTATTGTCCATGTGTCAAATCATATTAGGTTGTGTTAGAAATTTAAAAATGAGCTGATTTGAAATCCAAGGAAGGACAATTTGCATGTGTGAAGTGACAATTACTGCAACCACTATTTCTTCCTATCATAATTTCCTTTTATCACTCATTTTCTTGCCATTATTTCCCTATCAAAATCTTGAGTTGCAAGCAAAAAGGAAAAACAAAAGAAAGGAAATTCAGTCGACACTGGCACTAAAAATTTAGCAGGTTGGTCCTGGAATTTAGCAGACACTACAGGGAAGTGCATTTGATTTTCAGAAGGGGAATTGCAGAAAAAGAAGTTGCAGAGCATTTGTTTGATTGCAGACAATGGGAGATGGGTTAATTCGAAACAAACCCACGGTGCATGATATTTTACTGCAAGATCCACAATGTTTGGCCAAATTTCAAAACTGTGGATGGATAGATTACTTTTTGAAGTTAGATGGTTTTAATGAAGGCATTTCCCTCAAATTTTCCCAGACATTTTCAAAAGGAAAAGCCACAGTAAAAGGGCTAGAAGTTGTGGCAAAAAAGGAAAGAATTGCAAAGGTTATAGGGTTACCTGTTGATGGTAAAAATTACCTTGCTTCCAGAGACACAGGTCAGCTAGGGCCGAATTCACAGAGCCAAATGACCCTCCATTGAGCATAGATAAACAATGTGCAAAGAGAATGTCTCTTCCCAAGCCGTGAAAGTAGATAGCTATGTATGTTATCAAATGCATCATTTGTGAGGGTCGCAAGTCAAATTTGCATTATGTGCACTTCAAGCTTTTGCATCACATGAGGCATGGAAGGAGGATGAATGTGCCCAACATGTTGTACAATCTTCTCTCAATCATGGCAGCCAAGACCCAAAAAGGTAGGGATAATTTTGTTTCCCACCATTGCTTGATTAAAATGCTAGTTGAAAGGTCTCTGCATGATGTATCTTGAATGACCTAGGAAGTGTTTTTCAATGCTAAGCATTTTCCACCTAGGGCTATACCTTAATCCTATAGATCTAGCAGGAAAGTAAGTACGGCTGAAACCATTCCTAGTGCTTCAACTTCTGGTACTGACTCTAACATGAATCCTCTTGCATTAGAAGAAGCTATAGAAATTAGTTCTTCTGAAACAGAGCACTTAGAAAAAGAAAGCTCTTCCTTGGATTTTGATGATGAAGTTCCACTTGAAACCCTCATGAAAAGTCGGGCACAATAGAGAGAGGTAGAAATGAGAAAAGGGAAGGCTAAAACGTAGCCTGTAGAAAGAAAAGGGCCAAGTTCTAAGAAGAGGAAATTTGATACTGTCCATCCTGCAGCCAAACGAAAACGTGAGAAACCTCCCAGGAAATCAAGACCAATTGGGTCTGCGATTGGTACACCTCTGCAGGAAAGCCCTAAACCTGGTGAGACCTCACAAGAGGACCCTGAAGCTCCAATGGAGCAGGAGAATGTTGAAGAAGGAGAAGACACATTTAAGAGAGCAACAAATATAACAATGGTCAATCTTGCTAACATCGCAGAAGAATTGGAAGAACATTAGGACTTCCTGCAGCATGAGCAAGTGGTCCTGCAGCATAAAGTCTTGCAGCAACAGCCAGAACCAGAGCAAGAGTTCCTGTAGTCACAACAAGAACAAAAGTCACTGCAGGAAAAGGAAGAAGAAACAGCACCCTTACAGCCAAAGATAATTGGACAGCCTAAGTCCATGCAAATAGTGCCATATGAGGAGCCATCATCAACAACAAAACTGGTAAGCATTCATAATCCTCCTGATTTTACAATACATGCAGCAATTTTGAATTTATGGAGAGAAATACAAAGAAGGGAGGAAGAATAGAAAAGGAAAAAGGGAAATTGAAGGAGGAAATTAAAAGGAAGGATGAAGAAATTGAGGATAAAGATGCAGAAATTGCCACCCTGAAACAAAGGGTAAATGATATGGCAGCTTTGATGCCAAAGATTCTGGAATGTAGAGATCCTCCAAGGGTCTATGCTCTGCTCCTGAAAGAAAAACGTTTTTCTTTTAAGATGTCAAGACTTGCCTTAGGTTTGAATCCATCTATTGATACCTCTATGGAATTTTTCAATGCTTATAAGATTGTCTCCTCTTAAATGAAGAATTTGCTATGTAAATTTTATTTACATAATTATGTTGTCACAAAATACCATGATTGGAATTCGTTGCTATATATTGGGGATGTTCAATTGAGAGCATTCATGTCTTGGGTGAAAAATAAAATTAGTTGGGGATAGCAACATGGTCCTTATAAACAATTGGAGTTTGATATCCCTCTACCCGTTAGGGCTGAGTCAAGCAACCCAAGGGATATTTACAAAGAATGGCACAGAATGCTGCTCAGACTAAGTTATGGAAACAATATTATGCCTTGGATTGAGGTAGTTTACACTGAGTATGAGGTAAAGACAACAACAAAAGAGGAAACTATGAGGAGATACCTATCATATAGATGGAATAGTTTGATTGATGAGCTGAAAGAGGCTAAGCCCCATTCCATCCACAATTATGCTACAGCATTCAAAAGAATTAAGAGGCATATTCAAATTGGGAGAACTCAGGGATCGTCTTGGCTTCCTCTAACTTTTTAGGCACCCATGCTCATGTGGCCAATACCGAATTTCAAATTCTACCAATATGACATTGTTGCAGAGAGCTAGAGATGGAACAGGTTTGACAGATTGGGAGGATTCTATTGGGATCTTGATTCATGCACTACAGCCATTGATGTTGGATAGCTATTAGTTGCAAATTTCAGAGCTTTGACCAAGCAGAAGAACAACTCTTCCCCTGCTGGAGGACCAGCAAAACGTTAGGTTGGGGGGAGTGATGAGCCTAGTTTTTGGTCTAGTTTTTGGGTAGAATTTATAGCCTATTTTCTCATAGATGTCATGGACTTTAATGCTTAAGTGTTGGTATTGGCATAATATTTCCCTCAAACCATTGACATTTGATATTATCCTATCTCTGTAATCTTTAATGATATTTGACATAATATGTGAACTATCTATATTGATTTTGCATTTGGTTATTGAATATTTCTTAAGATGGTTATAGATGTGTAGTTATTATGCATACTGACCTTGCCATGCAGATTTAATATGCTAAGTTGAGGAAGACACCGCCAATTGGATATGCACCATAACGTCCAGCAAAGGAATCGCTCCAAGTCAAAGAAGACCAGCGGCAGAAGATTCTCCACACAATTGAGTGTAACTGCCTTGTTGTAATGGAATTTAATGATCAAGCATGCACGGGCGTTACTATTGTGATGAGTCTACGTCTGACTTGCATGTCTGACCAGATTCTATGCATGTGTAACCGCCATCACTCCACTTTCCCTGTTTTCCCTAATTGGCATCCTCCCAGTCGTGGAGTTGACTGCCTTATTTAGTTGTTAGCATAAATAATAATTTGATGCTCCTTCCTCGAGGAGAGCGAAAGGAAGAGGTTGCACGATTTGATATTGCACTCTAGTTTTGATACATTACTCTTTGTATGCATGATTTACAGTGAATGAAATAAAGTTTTGAGTTCGAGCATCTAAGTTCTTGTTACTCTAGAGGATACTTATCCAAGGGGGCCCACTTGGTGAGTAATTTGTTTTATTAGTTTAGCATTAGTTTAGTCTTACTTGTTGTTTAGTACTTAGTTAGAAATATGGCATTGACTGTTCCTATAGCCACTAGAATTCCATTCTATGTATGTTCCTGCAGTCAAAGCAAATAGAGTAATTTCCTGTTTGTTAATCAGATCTTTTATTCCTATTATGAATTTCAGTTCAGCATAGTTGTTGGCTGATGTTCAGCATTTGCTTTATTTCTTTTTCAAGCAATTTACTTCCAGCATTGTGTGTCTCTTAGTTGTAGATTAGAAATGGCTACTTAAGAGTTCCTAGTGCACATACTATGCTAGCCCATTTCAAGTTCACGTCCCTAGGTTGACAATTTAAATGCACCTTCATGATGATTAAAGTAGATATTCAAGTTAGATGTTCAATCTTTGAATCATGGTTGTAAAGGCTGAGTTATCAGATCATTATAGGAGGCCAACACCTATTATCTCATAAAATGGGTAGAAGTGGAAGCATTCAAGTTAGCTAGAGAAGAACATGTTGTATATTTTCATTATAAAAGAATATTTCTCAAATTTGGAGCACCAAGATCTATTATGACACACCAAGCACCTCAATTCATGTCAAATATTGTTTTAACCTTCAATGGCCATTTCCAAGTAAGCCATTATAATTCGTCATCATATCATCCTCAAGCAAATAGTCGAGTGCAATTGAGTAATTGATAACTAGAGAACATTCTCACAGAAATAGTCTTGAAACAAGAAAAAAAGATTGGGCCAAGAAATTACATGAAGTTGTTTGGGCATATAATACTACTTGGAAATCAACTACGAGTTTCACATCATATGAACTAGTTTTTGGAAAGAGATTCATCCTACCTATTATTTGAACTCCATACATTAAGGGTCACCATGGATGTGGGTTTAGATCTAAGCATGGCTCAGGTAGAATGAGTTCTATAAATGAATGAATCGGATGAGCTATGATTGGAATCTATCCAGTACACCAAATTAATGCAACAATAAAGGAAGGTATGGCATGACCATCATCTAAAAGAAAATAAGTTTCACAAAGGATATTGGGAATTATTATTTGACTCTAGATACAAAGACCTTAAAGGGAATCTTTGAACATGTTGGATAGGACCTTATAAAGTGGAAAAAATATTTGATAATGGATCTATATGTTAAATCCAATTGATAGTGATGTGAGAAAATTTCTAGTAAATGGTCACAAATTACGTTTGTACCAAAAACTAACAAGTGAGGAATAATTCATCTATATAATCAAAGAACAAGCCAAAATTTGTTGTGTAAAGGGAATATTCCCTTCACTGAAAAACTTGAAGTACTTTTTATTTTTCAGTAAACAAAATAAAAACTTCATGTAGTCTGTGTTTCCTTTGGAAGCATCCTTTCAACAATCCTCTAGAAGGATGTTCATGTTTGCTCCAAAAACATCCTTTTAATTATGCTCTGAAAGGATGTTCATGTTCCCTCTGAAAGAATCCTTTCATTGATACTTTGGAAGAATGTGTTCTCTCTCGAAGCATCCTTTCAATAATCCTCCAAAAATTGTTTGTGTTTTCTCTTTAAAGTATGATATGAAGTCTGCTTTCTTGAATGGAGAATTGGAAAATTAAGTATTTCAAAGTTTATCAAATGGATATGAAGGACCTGCTTTCTTGAATGGAGAATTGGAAAATAAGTATACATAGAACAACCAAAAGGATTTTAGATATCAGATAAACCGGATATGGTTTGCAGATTGAAGAAGTCATATGAATTGAAGCAAGCTCCCAGAGCTTTGTATGCAAGGTTGGAGAAATACTTGTTATAGCAAGGATTTAATAAAGGTATCGTAGATAGCAATCTTTACTTCAAAGTTGAAAAAGATTAAATATTGATTGTGGTTGTGTATGTTGACATAATTTTTGGAGGAAATGAAGCTATGTGTAAGAAATTTGCAGAGGAGATGCAGAAAGAGTTTGAAATGTCTATGTTTGGGGAGATGAATTTCTTCCTTGGGCTACAAATCAATCAAACAGATAAAGGTATTTTCATTTCACAATCAAAATATGTCCAGGAAATGTTGAAGAATTTTGGAATGGAACATTCTAAACCAGTATGTACCCCTATGGTTACTAGCTGCAAGCTGAGCAAGAATGATGAATCTCCTAAGGCTGATCAGAGCAAGTATAGATCAATGATTGGAAGACTACTATATCTAACTGTTACTAATCTAGATATCATGCATGTAGTTTTTCTTGTGGCTAAATTTCAAGAAGATCCTAGAGAGTCACATGCTGCAGCAGTGAAGAGGATATTTAGATACTTGAAGGGCACTTTGAATCTTGGCTTGTGGTATCCAAAGGATATTGGCTTTAATCTGGGTGCTTACACAGATGCGGATTGGGTTGGTTGTATAGATGATAGGAAAAGTATAAGTGGTGGTGCATTCTTTTTTGGATGCAGATTGGTGTCATGGCTAAACAAGAAACGAGATTCAGTGTCTTTATCTATTGTAGAGGCACAATACATTGCAGTAGCATCTTATTGTTCACAAGTTTTGTGGATGAGGCAAACATTAAAGGATATTAGAGTAGTAGATGATGAACCAATTTCTATCTTCTGCGATAATACAAGAGCTATCAATATTTCAAAAAATATGGTAATGCATTCAAGGAGAAAACATGTCTCAATTCAGTATCACTTTTTGAGAGAGAAGGTTGTAGAGAATGAAGTGAAGCTTGAATATGTGCCTACTAAGGATCAAGTTGTTGATATATCTACTAAGGCTCTTCCTAAGGATACTTTTTAGTATCTCCGAGAGAAGTTAGGGGTTATTTCTCCTCCTTCTTTGACCTAGATGCATAAGGAGATGCATCAGTCCAGTGGATCTCAAGATTCATTCTTTAGTCTGCACTGATGTTGGTGGCTACCTTTCAAGGGGAGTACGTAGTAGCATTATTGGATGTTGCAGTCAAGATGAGTGAGAGTTGTCATTATGCAATGGTTGTTGATTGATTCAATTTGGTGTGTGCTCCTACGAGGGAGTATGGAAAGCAATAAATGAAAGGAAGTTGCAGAGTAGTAGTGAACATTGTGATTAATGTCAAAGAAAGAATGAATGATGCAAATATTTTGTCCTTTGCCATTGATGTCAAAGGGGGAGAGAGAACAATGTGAAAAATATTCAAGGGAGAGATTCATGTGAAAGAAAGCAGTGAGTTAGTTGCGTAAGGGGGAGAAAAGAGATAATGAGGTGTTATGGAGCAGAGTATTGAGGATCAAAGTTGTTGTGTTTGTTGTTGATGGTTTTTCACATCATGTGTTGCCATCAATGACAAAGGGGGAGATTGTTCCAAGTATGAGTAGTTGGTGTTGTCATTGATGTCAACTATATGAGCAGGAGTTTGTTGCAAGGATGTGCAATTAGTGTTGATTTGGTGTTGTCTCTGATGATGCTTTGATTAATTGCATTATGTTGTCATTGGTAAACTACTTGTGTCAACCTATAGTGTTGCTTTGATAAGCTTTTGTATATGGATGTATGGTTGAGTTGTTATGTTGCAATTGGGTTGGTGGTGATGAGGAAGTACTGAAGATGTAGATGATATGTTTTTGGTGCTTGGTTTCCAAGTGCTTTTGAGAAAATTGAATAAAAAGAGGAAACAGTGTGTTGCAGTGATGTTCTATGTTGGAGAGTAGCGTTCTAGTTTGGCTTTGTATTTCTTTTGGGTTGAAGATCTGCTTGTGTGGTTCAGATAATATGTTGATCATAGGTGTTGCATTTAGAATTTGGTGTGTTGAATCGTTGCGCAAAGGAAGGTGTGTGAACTGTGTATTGCAGAGGTATCTAAGAGAAATGTTCTTGCTCCGCATTTCTCCATAGAGTAGTTTCAGGTCTTAAGGATCTGGAAGGATGTTGATAATGTGTGTATCTTTCTTTAGATGAAGTTGTTTGTGGTTTGGTACTTCGAAAGTCAATTTCTTGAGTTGCAGTGTATGGTAGAGTCGATTGAGTGTATTGGGTGTGTACATTCTTCAAGTGAAAGTTGTTATGAAGGAACGTGTTAAATTTCAAGGTGTTTGTGGAATATTCTAGATTGTGTTAAAATGTTATGTGGTGTCCGCAAGTCATATTTTTATTTGAGGAAGTGTGTACTTAAGTGTTAATGGTGCCAACATAGGTTCGTCTGACCTTGGGTGTTTAAACTAATTGCGAAGATGCTTTGATGTGTGTGGTGTAGAGTTGTAGGATACGAATTTGAGAAGTGCAATGTGAACTTTCATGTGTTAGATTACTAAATGCAGTGAGTAGGTGTCTACAATTCTTCAGAAAGATTGCGAAGGTGTTGGTGATACTATGGTGGATTTTTTTGTTGCTTTGAGATGGATTTCTCATTGTAACACTTTTTTCTATCTTCTTTTTTCAATTCTAGCAACGAGCCTTTCTCTCTTTTGGGCAGTGAGCCCTCCAATAGTGAGCCCTATTGTATTCAGTGTTGATATTACTTTATATTGTGAGCTAATCCTCATCGTGATTTTTCTCATCTTGGGTTTTCCATGTAAATTTGGTGTTTCTTTGTGCATGGTGTTGATGTGTTTCAATTTATGTTATTTGCTTTCATGATAAATTACTATAATAGATTAAGGGTTAATTGGATTAGTATGGATTTGAATGTTTGTAAGGGTTTTGAAGTTTTAAGATACAACTGATTCACCCCCCCTCCTCTCAGTTGTCTTGTGCATCCAACACAGTTATGTTTATCTATCTTTCTCACACCGCCTCTATATTTCCCAAAATATCTATCTTTATCCCTATCTCTCTCCTTATCACTCGCTCTTTCTACTTCTCTCTCCTCTCTCTATTTCTCTACCCCCTCTCTATCAATTTATAAACATATATCTCTCCATATCTCTCACTCACTCATATACACACACTCCTTTCTCCTTCCCTACCTCTATCTCTATCTCTCTATCTTTTCGCTTATATATACCTCTCTATTACTTACCTCTATCACCTTCTTTCTCTCACTCTTGCCCTCTGTATCTCCATCTCCTTATCTCTCCCCCCTCTTCATCTATATCTCATTATGTCTACCTCTATCCCTTTCTCTCTCACTCACTCCTCTCTCTATCTCTTTATATCTATAGCTCTCTACATCTATCTCCCTCTCTCTCCCTATACATCTATATCCTTTCCCTCTCTCCCCCTTCTCTCTCTATCTTATTCACTCCATCTCTCCCTCTATCTCTTCTACTCTATATCTTTATCTTGATTCTCGTTCGATCTCCCTCTCTCATATCTCTATCTTTTTCTATCCATATCCTTCTCTACATATATCTCCCTATCTATCTATCTCCCTATCTCTTTATCTCTTTTCTTATCCCTCTATATCTCTTTATACACCCTCTAGCTATATCTCTCCCTCTCCCTCTCCCTCTCTACATCTCTCTCCCTCTCCTCTCTCTCCCTCATATACCTATCTCTCTCTCTTTCTCTCCCTCCCTCTCTCTATCTCTCCCCATCTCTCCCTATCCCCCCTATCTATCTTTATATCTCAACCTCTCTCTCCCTTTATCTTCCCATATATCTCTATATCTATTTATTTCTCTTCACATTTATCTCTCTCCCTCTTTCTCTCTCTGTCTCCCCCTATTTCTATCGTCATCTCCATCTCTATTTGTCTTTCTCTACTTCTCTCTATTTTTATCTCTTTTTCTCTCCCTCTCTCCCCCTCTCTCTATATCTCCTTATATCTCTATCTTTATATCACTCTATCTCGCCATATATCTCTCTCTATCTCTCCCTCTTCCTCTTTATCTCTTCTTGTATCTATCCCTCTCTATCTCTCCCCCTCTATCTCCCTATCTCTCTCTATCTTTATTTCTCTCTCTATCTCTCTATATCTCTATCTATGTGTCTCCTCTTCCTCTCTCGTTTTATATTCATCTCTACCTCTATCTATTTGTCTCACTCCTCCTCTCTCACTCTATATTCATCTCTACCTCTATATTCCTCTTTCCCCATCCATCTCTAGAAATGTCTCCCTCTCTCTACCCATCCATCTCTCTCCCTATCTCTCCCCCCTCCCTCTTCATAGACCTTCATTGTCTTCTTAAATTCAAATGTTTTCTTTCACTCATTTTTAGAGACCTTTGTTGCACAAACAATATCATTTTTTGAATGGCCAACCAATTGAACTCATGTAATACACAAATTTATGCAAAAGATAAGTTTAAATTTTCACTATTTGACATTCCACACCTCTTTGATGTACCCATTGCACACCAAGGTGTGTTGCTAGTTATATCAAATGTGACAGTAAAAACATAAAGACTTTCTAAACATATATTTTTATAAAGAAAAAGATAATATTAATAATATATTAATAAAATTAAAAAATAAACATATTAGAATTTTTACATTATAAGATATATTAATTAATAAAATATGTAAATCTTAATAATTGTATGTTTTATATTATTAAAATAATATTATATAAATATATTATTAAATATTTATTCTTAAAACAAATTTATTAATTATCATTAAAGTTATTTGAATAATAATAATAAACAATTAAAAAATACAACACTTGATACAATTTAGATATATTTTGTAAATGTTAAATATTAATGCAAATTTGGCGTAATCATTATATCACATTAATATTAATAATTATTAATAATGACAACATATACATTTAAATTTTAAATTTGAAAATTTAAAAATTTAAAAATTAAATAATAAATTTTGCTCAAAACTTATCAATTAATATTTTTACAAAAACATTATTATTAATAATTATTAATTTTAGTTCAATGGGACAAACTATTCATGCCTATATTCTAGCTTAATGGTTGGTTAATAATAATACAATATATAAATTTTAATTTTAAATTTTAAATTTTGAAAATTAAATAATAAATTTTGGTCAAACTTTATCAACTAATATTTTTACTAAAATATTTATTATTAGTATTATTATCATTATTTAATTTACCTATAATTTACCTATTTGTAACTTAATTCACATAAGATAATGCACATGGAAGCAAAGTAAAATCCATTCCTAAAAAAAAGACAAAATAATAGTTTGCCTTCATTTTCCCTAAAACCCGTCCATAACACAACTTTTTAGCCAATCATGTTTACAAAAAATAATTTTTATAATTTATAAAGTTAAATATTTTACATGCTCATTTTAGGCAGATTGAATTTTACATGTTTTTGATTGGTTGAAAACCAACTTATTAATAACTAATTAGTAAGATTGTAAGTTTGACTCCTAACTAGTCCATGAAAAATTTAACATGGTATCAAAACCCAGTTAGCAAAACCAAGCCAAGCTCAATAATAGAACACCCCAAAACCGATCTATGAAAAGTAACAAAATCTTCCTTATCAATTGCCAAGTTGAATTGGACCTATTTCATTATTTGTGGCAGATATGTTGTATGTGCATGCAATGACAGCGTTATCAACTGATGGTATCTGTAAAACTTAAAAGTAGCCTTTATTATGGAAAACTCCCTTTTATATCATCGCTTAGCTACAATAGCTTGTGTATGGCTAAGCTTGACAAGTAGGAGGTATTTTCCATAGCGTGTCAAACTGTGATATTGCTATCAGGATTCAACTGTGTAGGTTTATGAGTCAAACTCATTGACCCATGTTTCATGAGTAGTGGTTCACAAGAACCCATCTCTCATGCTAGTGAATGGTCCACTTAGCACTCATTGCATTTAGGTGATGCTCACAGAGGTGAAGCGTTGGGCCTTCCCGGGAAGTCACCCATCCCAGTACTACTCTAGCTCAAGCGTGCTTAACCACAGAGTTTTTCCCCAAGGTTAAACCCACTTAGCTTGCAACCCCATTTGCAAAACCTTTAGCAAGTGTTGTGCCTTATGAACCATTTATTATAGATTTACGAGTCAAACTCATTGACCCATGTTTCATGAGTAGTGGTTCACAAGAACCGATCTCTCATGATAGTGAATGGTCCACTTAGCACTCATTGCATTTAGGTGATGCTCACAAAGGTGAAGCATTGGGCCTTCCCGGGAAGTCACCCATCCCAATACTACTCCAGCTCAAGCGTACTTAACCACAATTTTTTCCCCAAGGTTATACCCACTTAGCTTGCAACCCCATTTGCAAAACCTTCAGCAAGTGTTGTGCCTTATGAACCATTTATTATAGATTTACGAATCAAACTCATTGACCCATGTTTCATGAGTAGTGGTTCACAAGAACCCATCTCTCATGATGGTGAATGGTCCACTTAGCACTCATTGCATTTAGGTGATGCTCATAGAGGAGAAGCGTTGGGCCTTCCCAGGAAGTCACCCATCCCAGTAATACACCAGCTCAAGCATGCTTAACCATAGAGTTTTTTCCCCAAGGCTAAACCCACTTAGCTTGCAACCCCATTTGCAAAACCTTCAGCAAGTGTTGTGCCTTATGAACCATTTATTATACTTAGCTTGCAACCCCATTTGCAAAACCTTCAACAAGTGTTGTGCCTTATGAACCATTTATTATAGAGTTTGGACTCTATAACCAACCTCTATAATAAATGGTTCATAAGGCACAACACTCGTTGAAGGTTTTGCAAATGGGGTTGCAAGCTAAGTGGGTTTAACCTTGGGGAAAAAACTTTGTGCTTAAGCACGCTTGAGCTAGAGTAGTACTGGGATGGGTGACTTCCCGGGAAGGCCCAACACTTCACCTCTATGAGCATCACCTAAATGCAATGAGTGCTAAGCGGACCATTCACTATCATGAGAGATGGGTTCTTGTGAACCACTACTCATGAAACATGGGTCAATGAGTTTGACTCGTAAAACTACACAGTTGAATCCTAATAGCAATATCACAATTTGACACATGGAAAATACCTCCTACTTATCAATTGATGAGCTAAAAGGGGCTCTACAGTGAATGGTTCATAAGGCACAACACTTGTTGAAGGTTTTACAAATGGGGTTGCAAACTAAGTGGGTTTAACCTTGGGGAAAAAACTCTATGGTTAAGCACACTTGAGCTGGAGTAGTACTAGGATGGGTGACCTCCTGGGAAGGCCCAGTGCTTCACCTCTATGAGCATCACCTAGATGCAATGAGTGCTAAGTGGACCATTCACTATCATGAGAGATGGGTTCTTGTGAACCACTACTCATGAAAAATGGGTCAATGAGTTTGACTCGTAAAACTACACCGTTGAATCCTGATAGCAATATCACATGGTTGAGCTTCTCAATAAGCAAATAAGGATGGTTATATTGAGGCCTCAATTCTTTAGTATGACCATTTTTTTCCAAACTACTATGTCACTTAAATAACACCCCGAATCTCAGAACATGCATTAGCAAGTAGTATCACAAGGACCTTTCAGTTATTTTTATATCTACTGCAATAGAAATGACCTAGGTAGACATCCGTAGAACTTAGAAAAGTTAGCTAAGCAATATCATTACTCTAGATTGTATAGTTGGGTGGATTGTTCTTAATTCAAAGCTAGATATATTGGCTCTTTGCAAGCAAAGAATATACAAGGACTATTTTATGCTCTCTGTTTCACTAATTCCTTTTTCCCAGAAGCTTTATCTTCTACAACGACAATATCTCCCTGCAGTCATGATATCATGGTATTATATGATGAGATCATTCTACAGAAGTGGAGGAGCTTTACCTTGTTTGCTTATACTGGATCAAGCATCATGTCTCTATAAAAAAGAGAATTAAGTAGCAAAATATTGGAGAGCACAAAAATATGCAGTATTTGAATAAAATTTATGAATGTAAAATTCAGAAATCCGGGCAAAGGTGGATTGGCAAGTTGTCATTTACTACTTAGCTTGTCATGAGATCAAAGACTAGGAGTACAAAATTTGAAACAAGTTATGAAAGGAAAACAATTCCTTGGTCTTCTCTAAGGAGGTCTCATACAATGTCCAGATTGGAAGTAACAAAAAAAAATGGCCTTTTGCCTTTATCTTTACCTAGTAAAAGTCAATGATTGTAGATAGTGGATGATCACAAATATTTATAGTTCAGTTAGTGATTGCACATTTATATTTTTTTGTCATTTGGGTAACATAGCTGCAAACCCTTGTCCTTGAAGGGGACTCTATGGACATTATAAATTGTTTAGAAAAGAAAAACCACCTAAGTTGGACAATTAAAAGTTTGATAAAGGAATCCATTGACATAATCAACAAGATGAGAATTGATAATATTGTTTATGTTTTTAACAGGCCTGTTTACTATATTCTTGAACTACTATGGACTGTTTTTTCACTAACGAGAACATTGTTTTGTGATAATGAACTCAAGGCTAGTGTATAATAGTGTTTTTATTGCATTTCAGGGATGTTATGTTTGCATTATAACAGGATATTGCGAAGGTGGAGACATGTAAGTGAATATGCTAGTTTAAACTGAGCAGTCCATTCATTTTTCTTTTTTAAGCCCTTGGTACACCTGAACATGCCACAACTCCATTCTGATATGTGCTATTAAAATTTTCTTTTACCATACCTGCATTTGCAGGGCAGAGATGATTAAGAAAGCTAATGGGGCAACTTTTCCTGAGGTAGGCGTCTTTGAAAGGAATGTTATTGGAAATCTCTACAGCTTGCCAATATTCTACTGACTTATTCTGCTTCTTTTCTTCAGAAACTATTGAAATGGTTTTACGCATTTGTTATTGGCTGTTGATTATCTGCACTCAAACTATGTTCTTCACAGACATTTGAAGATGTGTGATTCTGATATCAATTTAGTATTGTTTTCCATAGAGGTATCTTTGCCATAAATGCTCTTATAACCATCAATCTTTAGAAATTATAGCTGCCCTGGCTTATGGCATATTGTAAATCTATCTCTTTATGAATTTGATTCTGATGCTTTTTTTTTGGTACAGTGTTCTAACATATTCCTAACCAAGGATCAAGAAGTGCAACTTGGTAAGTGGAATTTATGATGACGATTGCTAATCTCCTATTATTTGCAGCATATAGTGCCTAAATTGAATGGTTTTTCTTTTTCTGATAGAGCTAAATTATTTTACCATTATATGACAGATATAGAAGCCACAACTGTAATTAATAAAGTTGATATTTTCTTTTTGGAATTGAAAAGCTGAAGCACGGTGTTAAACCTCTTCTGATTCTGTTACCATTTATGGGGATATGTATCCATACTATTCTGAGTTTCCAGAAACAACATTTTTTTTATAATTTGAAAAGCCTATGAAGGTGATTTTGGATTGGCAAAAACTCTCAAGTCGGATGACCTAGCTTCCTTTGTAAGTTCTGCCATACAAGTTTTTTTCCTGGGTTCTATGCTGCTTCTATTCAGTTTGTATGTTGCACAAGGTTTATTAAGTTTTTTTTTGTTTGGACTGTACTTATTATGAAACAACAGGGCCATTAGTGTGCACATATTGTCATTCGAAGTAAGTGAAGCAAATGAGTTGTTATATGGTTTGATTTCTGTATAAATCCATCCTCATCTTGTTCTATAGGCTGGGACAGATTATAGTGATTGCAGACTAAAATAATGATTTTAGACATAAAAATAGATATTATGCAAGGCTGATCTACCCACTGCTATTATTCAAAAGTGCATAGAAATTTGTTTGTAGGAACAAGCCTAAACGTCTTGTAATGTCAACAAGGTCACACAACATGTAATTAAGATGTTTAGCTTCTAGCAATAGATATTGGAGTAGTCAGTGATTGAGAGATGGTTCTTAACAAAGCCAAAGAATTGCAAAAGACTGCAAGGATGCCTTTCATAAATCAGAAGTAACTACTACAGCTATAAACTTATAAAGTTAAATTGTACCTATGTTCACAAGGATGTTTTGTGGTAGCCTGTGAGACAATTTTTGGAAATGTTTCCAAATTTTTAGTATTTACCTATTCTATTTCTATACCAAGAGGAAGTAATACCCAATCATTTAGTAGTGTGAATGATTTGTTACTTGCCTTTGCACATTTTCTGTGAATCTTACAAGACTTTTCAATATGCTAGTTTTATTTAAAAAGTTATACAGGATTGACATTTAGATGATATTAATACTGATACTTGAGCTATAAAAGAATTTCTTCTGATGTGATCCTTTTAATTGACTAAGATGCTGATATTGAAGCATAAAGTATCGTGAATGTTTACAATTGTGGAATATGTTGAACTGTGAAATCAATGTTGCTGGTGCTGTACATATTTTGTAACACTAAAGTCTAATACAAGAAGATTTAATAACACTTCTTGGGCTTTATATTCTTTCCTTAAGATAGCATGCAATGTTTGACAAGGAAATATTATGATGACCTACAAGAAAGTATTATATTTTATTTTATTTAGCCCAAAATGTAAAGAAACATTCACAATCTTGCAAATATAGAATTAATCATGTCGGTTTTAGAAGAAGAATTCCTGTTAGATTTTCCCTTTCTCAAAAATACCTTTCAGTTCAAATTCATTTCAAAATACTTTCTAACATATTTGTCTAGCATATCAGAAGAAGGCTTATTGTCAAATTTTCCCTCTCTCAACATTCTTTCCAATTCAACTTCATTTCCAACTAAGTTCTAACATATTTGGTTTAGAATGTAATCTCCTCACATGTTGAAAGGATTCAAAATTAGTAGCTTGCAGACTGCATGTGATTCTTATATGTTTAACTTATGTGTTGTTGAATTGTTAACGAGAGATTCTAACCTTGTTATGTTGGTTCTAGACAATGGCCTACATTTCTCTTAGAGGAGTGCCAACACATGTTGAGTTTGCATACCTATTAGAAAAGGGTCAAAAAGAGTGTCAGTGGATCCAAGTCTATGACTATTTTGGGAAATTTTGTACCCAAGTTGGAGAGGGTCTTGTCACTCTCTTTCTCGTGAGTATGTTTGATAACTGTTTCCAAACTATCTGTGTATCATCTCTTCAAACTATATGGTAATAAAGGAAAGACTATAGGGTGAAGGTCATAAGCTAGAAACACTCTCCACCATATAATATAGGAAGTTGCACTACATGAATAATATTTATATTTTCAAATTATTGAACTCAAAATCACCCAATCAAATTACAAAGGTTCTTTACATTACAAATATTTTGAAATCATTTTGCTTTATTTTAGAATTAATTAATAATTATTTGATTTTATTTGACTATCAAACTACAAAGGCTCTTTATAAATAAATCATTTAATCATCAATATTTAACAAATATTTTTGTTAATGAACAGAGACAACTTTAACTATACTAGTCAAAGTTGTATCTAGTATAAATCAAACTTGGGGTCAAGGTCAACCCTAGCAACTATAATACTCATCAACTGGTAAAATCATTGCTATGATTCATCTAATGACTAGCCAATAAATACTATTATTACAATATTAGATACAATATTAATACAAGGGAAAAACATGCAGTAGAATTTGTAAGATAATCAGACCAGTGACAAACAAAAAAATTGGGATCTCTTCACAATAGAATCATATACCAAAATAAATGTTTAAAAACTTTTTAAAACACCCAGTATTTGAAGCCAAAAACTTACAACAGTCATAAGTCACACAAGAGAAAAAAAACACTCTTACCACCAAAGAAAGGCACCATACAGAGCAAAGTAGCATATTTTAACGCACTTCTATTTCAAACAGGTTTCAACCTTGAGATCTTTGTCCAGGGAGAAAAAATCAAGCTTAAACTGTTGTCTTGCTTGTAACCCACATCTGCCACCCACAAAGAAATACATTACGAAGTATTAAAAAACACATTTAGAAAAACAGTGCGAAAATAATTTCAACTACTCACCCTCAAAAACCTTGCCTAAATATACCACTAAAAATTCAGAAGCTCACAGAAAAACATTATTTTTCAAGGAGAGATTACAGACAAGCACAAAAGAAAAAATGGTATATAGAAAATTCCATGACATCTGAAATTGAATCCAAGGGATCAGTGCATTGAAATATGAATTTTCTGATTAAAAATAGCTCCATGCAGCTGCCAACAATAAACACCATTACACTGATCACAAAATGTGCCCACCCACTTCCGCCTCCCCCACAAAAAAGAAAACACATGGAAGTGTCTCTATAAACCACATTAAAAGATATCACAACATTCCATGCCAGATCTGATCTTTTGGAAGCTCGGAAAGTATAAAACAAAACACCCAAACGAGTAAAAGTGAAGAAAGTAGTTCAGAAATGCTTACCAGCAATAGCAGGAGAGACTCTGATGGGGAATTCAGCAGCACAGTTATCGCAGTAGACCCTGCCTGCCACAGACAAGTTATCAGAGGCACAAGCCACACCCAACAAAACGACCAGGTAGATCATTATTGCTGCACCCATATTTGTCATTTGCAAACTTGCTTGATCAAGGTATGGGAGATATGGATGTTATATGGATTCACCAAGTACGGATGGCTCCAAAAGATCATACTCACCATTTACACAGAGAAAGGCCTTTGTATGATCTGATTTCAAAGATTTGAAGTCAATTACAGAGTTTCTATATTAAATCAAACATCTAAGCTCCAAATCCTTTGTATTCATGTGCTTTCAATATAAATGATTAAACTTTTCCGTGGCAAAAATATTACAGAAAGACCATGCCGAATTCGCTGACTTTTTGGACATTTAGAGCAAACAACTAAAGAGAAATATGGGATTATTATTATTTAGACAACCACAAAATATAACACTTCTCAATTTTCAATAATATTTGGATGACTAAAAAAAATTAGATAATTTTTGGAAGACTATATATTTATAGTAATCAAGCAGAACAAGTTACTAAAAAAAGTTAATCTTAAATATAAAATATGGCTACCGGCCAAAATATTATAATCTGAGACAGGATCAAAGTATATACAATATGCTTCTTCTTGGACACTACAAGGCGAAGGGGAAGAGCTCAGTAAGCTTTGCTAAACTCTTTATTGTTTTGTACAAATCTCATATAATGGTCAACCGAAGATGTTTGCTATATGTGTCCAATAAATTTGCATAGGGTTAGCCGAATAAGGTCTCTTCGGTAAGGGCCTTTGCATATTACAGTAAACTATGGCTGCTGCAATGTAAACTATGACGGTAAATTTTCTCTGCTCTCAAAGGCTTGCTAGTTTGTGTCTCTCTATGTATGGATCTTCTATGCATTGTGTTGATCAGGTATGTTCTTCCAGTCAACTTTTCTATCTTGCTTTTCATGTACAAAATATTGAACGTGGAACTTTTTAAAGTCAATAAAATGAGTATGAAGCTCCACACTCTCCAATTTTCCATCTTCAAGAGTCACTGCAGAAAGTGATTGCAGAAGCTATAAAAAGGGAAAGCTGATGATTCGCAATCAAGAATGATTGGAAGACATTCTTTTATTGGCCTCTGTTGTCTACATGGCAAGTGGACCCTCCTACCAGTAGGCCACAGGCACATGAAATTAAATAGTAAAAGTGCTAAAGAAAGAAAAAATGCTTAATAAATCAAAACTAAAATGAAGTTACCTGGTAGAATTTGCAAGAAATTGAAACCTTAAATCTGAATATCCTTTGATTTATTGCCCAAAAGTTGCAGACATGGCTACAATACTAAGATATTAATGTCTAAAACGTGACCAAGAATGGCCAATAGAAATGATGATAAGTACATTGCTAAAAACGTACATAATCGTAGAGCCTAGGGCATTTCCAAAGAAGTGATACTAGATTGAAGTCAAATCAGAACGTTAAACCAATAAAAAACCCTAAAGGAAAAGGAACATGTACCAACTATTATAATTCCTCTAAGGCTATATCAAGAAACCACTCTCGTGACATTTGAACTCAATTCGGTGATATGAGTTGTATAGACATTCATCCATAAATGCTGTCTAACAGGGATCTCCACCGCCTTGTCTGATTGCAAGGTCTTCACATATCCAAGTAAGAGGTAACAATTTACTCAGCCAATCATGCAGTTACAGTGTTTTTCTGAGAAAAAGCCCAGTATAAAAGTACAGTTTTTCCACCTCAATACACAAAAGGAATGAATTTATGTTTGACATTTTTCCTATAATTTATATAAGCTTCCCCAAAAATCTCCACCATGCTCTCCTCTTCCAACCTACTTTTGAACTCGTAATACGAGAAGCATACCAGACCAATAAAAGCTAAGCTTCTATAGGCACTGAGGGCCATGCAATAACCAGCAAACAAAAGCATAGTGCTTGCGTATATGGGATGACGGAGTAATCTATATGGACCAAATATCACCACAACAAAAGGCTGATCAAGTCTTTTATCCGAATACTTGTCAAGGTACCATACCGCATAGTACTGCAATGCCATTGCCAGCAAAAGCACAATCCAACGCAAGCCCCCTATTGCAATACCCGAACTCTCATATACAGCAGCCAAATGCCCCCCAACCACACCCATCATAAAACCAATTTGGGCAATTCTGGGAATGCTAATGGTTTTCCAAGGCTGCTTTTTAAATGAATAATCTGCTTGCTTTCGATTTAGATCATTTCCATACTTAAATAACCTAATGTAGTAGCCAGTGAGAAAGAATGCAAAGTAAACAAGAGTGAGCACTAGGATTCCACCTTCTACATATCCATGGAAATGAGCGAAAGGAACAACCATAATAAATGTGAGCGCAACTGCCCAAAGGAAGATTTCCTCCAATTCTGTGGCCTTTCCTTGGACTTTTTTATATGCAGGAAAGCGAGAGGCTATTCCTAACGCAACAGCTGCAGGCGGAGGCCACACCACAAAAAACCAGCTGGCATACATCCACAAATAGGGATTGAACAGTGCACACACTATGAACTTTGTGGCCCAAATGGCAGTAGCTGCCATTGCTGCCCATTTGGATACCTCCAGTGGAGTGAACTCTCTCAGCAGGGGAACCATTCTTTCTTTCCACAATGCATCTGCCCTGTCCCTATACCATTCTGGAGAGCTATTGACCGCCTTCACGCATTTTATCTCGTTTATGCCTCTGCCATTTCCTCTTTTCAACGTTAAGCTTAAACCATTTGTAAAACCCGATTGGGGTTTGAGAGGGGTGGACAACAGAGTCCGGTGTCTGCCATTGTATGCAGCGCCAAGAGGGGAACATGATTTTACATGTTTATGTTGCCTGCCAAATAAGGGCTTTAGTTGGGGAGCTGAAATAAACACAAAAACCCCGCCTGCCATCGCCGTTCAATCGCAACACGGCGCTGCCCTGCTGCTACTTTTCCACTCAAAAATCATGTATTCGCAGCTTCCACCGATCTTAATATATATGGCCCATTGAGAATGCGAAAGAAGACATTATACCCTTTTATACAGTTTGTAATCACTTCATCGGGCAAGGAAAATAGTTTAAAGAAAGATAATGTTTACTTGTTGCTTAATTTAGCCTAAATAATCATGTTGCTTAAGTACTTGTTGGCAGGTACAGAATGTGTTATTTAGTTGATAGATGAATTGGCATGACATAGCAACTTATAGTCTTATACTATCAAATCACCTTTTTGATAATTGTGAAACATTGAAAAGCTATTGGCAACATATTGCACCTGAAATGGAAGTAAATGGAGTGAAAAAAGCTACTATAGTGACAAGGAATTGTGGTGAAAGCCTCTTTAATGCAATATGTTATTTGATGAATGGAGAATTTGATACTCAATCATTAAGATTCTACATCGCAAAATCTTTTTGCAATTCAAGAAAAGGTAGTTGTACAAATGTTACCAGCTATCTAAAACATTTACTGGAAGAAAATATGTTACACACAATGTCATGTCTTACGAATTGCAAAGAGTAGATTATCAACATGGCGAAGCCATATGTAGAAGGGAGAATTGAAGGAGGATCATTTTGTTTACAAGTGTTAACAACTATATTGAACATACATCTTCATTTGTGGTCCTCGACTAGTAAGCAAGTTGAAAAAGTTATTAATAGCAACATAAGCACAAATAATACATATAATATAATCTCATTTAAAACAAGTACAAAACATATACAATACAAGCCACTAGTAACAACAGATATAATTAAACGGTTTCAAAAAAAAGGTACAACTTCTACATATTCCATTATAAAATCGGAAAAAAAAAATCAACCAATGAAAAAAAAATGGGAAATATCTTCAAAACCAATTAATAGTAAGGTATGTTGAATCAACACAAAATTGTTCAAAGGAAAACAATATTGGTTATTAAATTGAAGAAAAAACTGTGTAATTATAAACCAAGTAAAGAACAACAAAATCCCTTAGTAAAATCAAATCAAATTCAACAACGAAAAAGAAAAAGGGAAATATTTTTTGAACCAAATTATAGTAAACTACATGAAGCAAAAACTATTGAAAAGAAAACAACATCGCTTACTGAATTCAAGAAAATATTGCGTACTTACAAACCAATTAAACAACATTGGTCTAAGAAAAAAATACCAAAAAAAGAAATCAAACACAAATATATTTCAAAGAAATTGATGTTCTAAATACGAATGCTATTTGTCAACAGATCCAATTTCAACATTGCATTAAAAAGCTTAATGAAAGTGATCAACAAACTTACAAAAGTTTTTCAGAAAAGAATAAATACATGCTTTAAAAAATGTATGCAAATATTGTAAAATTTGCTACATGATGGTAAATTGTCATTGTTTGCTACACCAAAGTTAATAAGATGAAACAAATCACTTGATATTTTGTCATCTATATCAGAACTTGAGGAAAGACTTATATCACCGTGACTTGCTTTTGCACAAATTAGACAATGGAGACATAAAAGATCTCAAATGGGATTAACTAGGTCCATTATTAATGTCCCAACCAATATGAATATTATACAGACAATACTTCCACGATCAATTAATGAAATAATAACAATTGTTGTTGCACTAAAAAGGAGACTACAATACAAGAATCCATATCAAGTTGGTATTGTTCATCCTAAATTGGCAATGAAAGCATTAAAACTCCTATGTGAAAGATAATTATATAGAATAGAAAAAGTTTCTATAGACAATAGTTGGAAAAAGATATACATAAACATATAATAATTCTCTTCAAATAGAAAAAACGTCTAGTGATTCATATTCAAACAATCTAGAAACAGAAAATGGAAATGAATTAGAAACACATATTGATACACTAATACATAGATTTATAGGATCTTGATTTGTTTATGACTTACATGATAAAATAATTAAAATTGCATCAAGTGAAGGAAACCAACCTCTTGAAATTTTTAGGGATATATATGCAAAATAAATGAACTTTCCAAGACTTTTCTTTGGTAATCCACGAGATGAAGACATAACCAAAAAGTTTAAGTATCAAAAAGTTACACAATGGGAGGTCTTGAATTCAAGTGGTGATTTTGCAAGCCATACTACATATTTATTTTTCAAAATAGATTGAATTATTATAGAAAAAATCATTTCAAGTATATTAATAAGAATTAGAAAAGGTCAATTAAAAGGATGTATATTGCTTGCAAAAAATGTTAAAGACAAGTCAAATTTAGATAAAATTCTAAAATCAGACATTGGATGCATGGATTTTAAACATATATGTATCTCTGATGCAGGAGCATCCAGTTACAGGTGTAATCCTCATCAACCCAAAAATATTTTATTTTGAGTTTTGTCCAATTTTGGCATTTGTTCTCGGAATGCAGTTCAATTGGTTTTGGTGGGCGATTTGATGAAGATTGGTTGACATTGTTGACATTGATTTGCAAAATGTCATGCATCAATTTTAACATTGGTTTGGCATTCTTTTGGTTGCAATATCTGATGGATTTAATTATGTGGTTGAGACGGTTTCTTTTCTATGAGTTGAATGGATTATTTATCCTTTGTTTGTATTGGCGTACAATCAATTTCAGTGGTTTCCAACTGTGTGAGAAGAGATTGAACTAATCTTTATTTCATTTTCCAGAGGTTGAGTTGATATATGCAATGAGAAAATAAATAGTTATAGATTTAAAAGTAGATAATTTTGGCAAGGGGGGTCATGTCTTTAAAAGACAACCAGAATTTAAATTAAAAGGAAAAATTTAATAACCCAAGCAGGTCATGCCATAGGTAGCAATCATAAAATTAAATGCAAAGTATATAGAAAGGAATGAGGGGATGCGCAATTAGGAGAATTTAAAGTTGAAAAAGTAGAAAATGTAGCGCAAAAGAGAGAATGGGGAGTTTGGCGGCCAAGAGGAGAAGTTTAAAATAAATAAAAAAGGAGAGAATGGAGAGGAATATAAGGCGCCAGCGGAGAGAACATGAAATGAAAAGGTTGCACCCATTTTAATGAACTTATTAACTCAGTGATATGAGATTTCCACAATCCATCATGAATGTAATTTAACTTGCTTCTGGATTTTATTGTGTGTGAGTTTTTTTACTCCTCTTGCTCTCTTTGCATCCTGATGATGGATCACGGAGTGTGATCCGAAACGTTGATGGAAAAAAACTCACACACAATCAAATCCAGAAGCAAGTTAAATTTCAAACTTATTAACTTGCAAACAACAAATAAAAAAGGAGGTAGGAAAAGCCATAGGGAGGAGAGGTTGTTGCGCTAGGTGAAGAACATTTTTAATTTTCAAATTGCAAACAAAGGAAAAGAATAGGAAGGGTGCACATCAGCATAGTAAGAAGGGTTGCGTTGGGATGGTCTATGGAAGCCATCAAAGGCATGAAGTGATGATTGGGTCGCACAAAGTAGACAAAATTCAATAAATAATGGGTTTAAATGCATTATAAGTAATCTGGAAATGAGTGAGCAGTTCATCAAGTGCAGAGATACCAATGAAAGTGAAGGAAAGTGAATAGGCCACGCAAATGGAGGAGAATAAAATTTAAAAAATTTACTGATAAGGAAACAAAGAATTCATCTATTGTTTAATGAAGATAGAGACGACATGAAGAAGAGTTTTCAATGCAAGTTGTAGAAAGTGTAGTAAGACGACAAAGAAAAGTGAAAATGTAGAGAAGAACGAACCTGGCTAGGCACTATAGAAATGGTGCAAAAGGAAGGCAAAACGAGTTAAACAGTATTTTGAGATGACAGCAAGGTCATGAAATTTGGGGAAATTTTATAAGTTGAATGTAAAAGATGTGAAATTGGTCATACAATGAAATTGAATTGTTACCAAAAATTGGTGTGAAATTTTGATGTGAATTTAATTAACAAGTGAAACTGTTAAATTAAATTGTGTCTACTAAATTTTGTGAAATTGTTAAGATCGTTTGTCAGAGGGTGACATCCCTCTGCGTCAATCTCTCCGGATTATCTACATCAAACCAAAAAATATATATTTGCAATGATAAGACAACTAGGTCCTCCAACTTTCTTCCTTACCTTTTCAAGTGCAGAACACCAATGGACACCATTAGTATCAACACTAACTAAGCTATACAAGAATCAAATTGATAAAAAAAATTATATACAAGCACATGAAATTGATATTGATTCACTTATTCAAAAAGACCCGGTCACGTGTACCAATTACTATAGACAAAATAAATTTTCTTGAAAAACTATTGTGTACAACTCAAGTTATGATTCAAACCCGCTACTAGGCATCTACAACTCAAGTTATGATTTAGACCCGCTTAAGCAGAAAGGACTAATAATAGCTTATACAGGAAAAGCAATTCATTCAATGCTAGTGGGACAACTACTACACTCTGCACTTCTATTGCCCTTTAACAAGTCCATTTTCATCCCACTTAACAATGAAATAATAGATTCATTGCAAAAACATTATGAACAGTTACAAGTATTGCTTATAGATGAGGCTTCTTTAATGGGTAGTTGATTCTTATATTTGATTAACAAGAGAATGAGAGAAATCAAACATAGCCCTACAAAGTATTTAGGAGGAATTAGCATAGTTCTCTATGGAGACTTCTACTAAGCAGAACGATAATAGGATAGCTTTATTTTTGAACATCCTATTATTAACAAAGAAAGGGTACTGTACACTTTTTGGACAAATATGATAAAATGCTATGAATTGAAAACAACTATGCGACAAAAAAATGAAAAATTTATCCTCATACTAAACAAATTACGAACCAATTCACAATCCAATAATGATATAGAATATCTTAATAATAATTACATTCGACTAGCTCCTATTGACCCCATTGTAGTGCCCTAACAATACACTAGGACATAACACTACTAATTTTATTTTATTTTTACCAAAATAGCGTATGTATCTAGTACGAGGCAACGGATTAGTGTTAAGGCCATTAGCATTATTTGATCAAATGTCGATACTAATTTTGACATTAATAATGGTGTTAATATTAGCTCCCTTGAAGAGGGATATTGATGTTAATGTCATTACAACTACCAAGATACTAAACTCTCCTTGGAGTTATTATAAATATTATTAGACCTATAGACCAATAAAATAATTATCTCCTCTAGAAGAACATAATTTACTTATTCACCCGAAATTAAATGTGAGAATGGAGAGAAAATATTATACATTAACTATCAAATTTGTATACCCAATTATTTATTCTTACTTTATATTAACTTAATTAATTTCTTGTCCTTCACAAAATAGATAAATAAATAAATAATTAATTAATTAACATATTTATACTTAATTACCTTATTCTACTATTAATTATTTATTTGTTCAATTTACCTTTTACTCACTTTATTTATTACATTTGATTCACTCTATTTATTGATATATTTAATTACCTTTTTATTCACTATATAAAAAAAAAATATTAAATTAAATTAAATTAAAGGAATTAAATAAATCTTACTATCTTCATTTGCATATTATTAATTTTCCTCTTAAGAAAAAGTAAAGGAGATTGAATTACTAGGAAATGGTTTCTTTTTTTCTTGAATTCCTAATACTATTCTATTTGACCTTAGCTTTTATTTTATTTTATGTGTCTCTCCCTTAAGAGTATGGGATATATTTCCCCTCTACTTTTTGCCGTATAAATTATACATATATTTTTTTTATGCTTTTCTCATGGCAAGGGCATGATTTATAGCTCTTAGCATTATATACTCTTATTACGCCGAAGGCATCCTATGCTTAGTATTTTGAAGGCATTTTTACCTTCGACGGTGTAGATTGCTCGACAGGCAATCGCCTGCGATCAAATGCATCTGGGCGGTTCAATGGTTTTCCTCAGATGGCACAGAGTTTATTGCAGAAGACGGATGCAAAATATAAGGGTGACACTTATTGCAGAAGTCGGCCTCCTTCACAGCATGATAGAATGCCCCAATTTGTATTAGAAGCAAAATATCTGCATTTACTGCGAATGCGAGTTGGTGCATTTACTTTTGTTCGCCGCCTTATGCATTTTGCGTCAAACCCTAAATCGCTTTCACGTAGACTCTACTTTTTGATTATTGTGAATAGATTGAAACAGTAAGCAATTTCTGCTTTCGTAGGGTTTCCTGCAAACTTTGCCCATTTTCAAAACCTGAGCTTTATGAGAAGGCTGTGATTGTCAAATAAGTTATTCTCTTGCTGCAAATTGGGCATATATTCTTCTTGGAGCATTTTGTGACAATTTTGGAAAGAAGCGTTGCCTTTATTCTGGACAATTTCGTTTCGGGAATCCTGGTGTGGCACTTTCCTGAGCGGATCTAAGTGTTTTTCATTCTGCGTTCAGGGGTTCTTCTCTTTGTGGCCTATGGGAGCCCATTGTTAATTTCTCTGGCACTTTTTGGCTATTATAATGGGTTTGTATTTGGGTAATTGCAAACTGTGTTTGCGTGTGTGTGTGTGAAGAGAGGAAGGCAGAATGGCTCATACAAAGCAAACTACACGTAAGTCCACCGGAGGGAAGGCTCCCAGGAAGTAGCTTGACATTTATCTTAAAATGGAAGGTCACGTCAGTCCCGCGTATGACATTTAAGCTTTAGCCTTTTCAGTTTGTATTTTGAAAAACTATTGCAGGGCTAACCCTCTCTATTTCTCCTGCCCTCTCTATTTCTCCTGATACAATGTGCGTATAATCTGAACAAATAATTTTAGGCCAGGATGAAAACTGAAAGAGCATAATGGAACATTTTATTATTTAAGAACAGACAATACAAAGAGAGAAATTGTAATCCAAATTAAAAGAGCAATGCCCAGGCTTTATTATAGCATACTGGAAACAATCTCTTCAAGAACTTCTCTCCAGCAGAGACTTAAATTGAATACTATCTCTCAATGTCGTAGAAGCCCTCTTGACGAAAAATGCCTCTATTCCTATGGCACACAAAAGCTCACATGTGGAAATGGTGGAACAATTTCTTTGTATTATTCTCGAGCCTTTGTGAGGCCTAAATCACAATGCCCAATTAGAGGTTTCAGTGCAGAGGCCAATTTGGAAGGGCCCAGAGATAGTTTAGAATATGATGTGGTCATAGTGGGTGCAAGCCCTGCTAGGCTATCTGACTCAAGCAGATTTGTAGAGAGAAAAATAAGGATGTTTCGTTCTGTGTTGTGGAAGAAGGGGCAGAAGTGGGTACACTTGTATTTTGATTTATTTATTTTTCGTTTCTTGTTTTTATCTTATGCAATTTTACTCTTAAGTTATTTAAAATATTCCTCAAAATTTCCCAAAGATATACAATTATGAATCTTCAGAATTATTTCAAAAATATTACTCAAAATTTTTGCCAAAGATATAAAACTATGAATCTTAAGAGCTATTTCAAATTTTGTGGGGTAGACAGTAGAAATATATGGGTATATTAGAATTGACTGCCAATTTCTACAAGCCATGGATAATGCCCATACCAAGATCACCTCATTTTGTTGTATATTTTTTCCCTTGAGAAATGTATCTTATTATCATAAAAAGCAAACAATTTAGATGAACTGAGTGTTATCCTTGAAATGAAAATCTCTCTTTACATAGTTCAATTTTTTGGTCAAATTAGCATTGCCAGAACTTTCCCAAAGTCATTGTTGCCTTTGTAAATTTGGGCAGAGTTCATGTAATTGTTTTTTCCTTTATTTAGAATTTTTTAATATGTTTTAATCCAAATTAGGCCTTCTGTTAAAGCACCCAAGGAATATATAGACACAACAAGCTAATGTAAACCTGAAAATAGACTGTTATAGGCTTGATGAGTTCTGATATCCTACATAAAGAGAGCTATCTTAATGGAGGGATTTTTCATTTCGAATCTTAAAGCTTTACTCAGCATAAAAGTTTTGAGCATCCTTTGGGCAAAGCCATGTTGTTGTGATCAGTCAGCGTGCATTTCTTCTAATCCAGTGGCCTTGTACAATCCTTGGTCTGTGGTAGTTATGACCTGTAGACTGTTGAAATTTCGTGTGCCAATCTTATGAAACTTAACATTATTAAAAATATGCTTATCATGCTTGCCTCTAGAGTTGCCATACTAATTTCTATTATGTATGTGTTTACCTATGGTTATTAATTTTTGTGGCTACAAAGTAAGAATTAATACTCTGGAACATCTCTGATGTAGAGTGATGTTTAGGTACTTATGCCATTGAACATTTGGTTCAACACTGCAAAAACAACTAGTAGATTTTTACTATCCCATATTTCTAATTGTATTTCCATGGCTTATAGACTTTTACTTATCAGTTATCACTCATCAAGTCTTTTGTAATAATTATTTTAAGAGCATAGTAATGTTCTAAATTGTAAATGTACTTTGATGCAAGAAATTTTGACTTGTTCCACACTACACCTTGTTTAGATCTTTTTTCTTAAGCCCTTTACATTGAGAAAATGTGAGAATGACTGCTACACACATGCTTGTCATTTCTACATAATGAGTACCTACTCATATGGTTTTAAATTCACTCTATGGTTCTGATACTGAGTGATGGTGTTGGCATATTTAGTAATCAAACAGGCTCATTACAAGGTCAACTATCAGAAGCAACAGGGAATTCTCCCACAGGGACCATAACAGAACTTCTAGAGGCTTCAGTGTTGCTTGGGTCTCTAGGAGGGCCAGTTAACTCGATAGGTAATGACCTTTCTTCTAGGGTTGCTACAACAATGGCAGCAAGTGCATCCAGGAAGAGGCCAGAGACAAATGGTTCTGTTGGATCATTGCCATACATAAAGCTCCCAATGCAGAGCTTGCCACCTTCAAGGCTTCCCCGTGATGCTTCAGGAGGTGTTTTGATACCGCCTCAACTGAGAGGCAAGTTAGTCTTTCCACCTACATATTCTTCTTATGGCTTATTTTTCTTTCTGTTCTGAATATTGGGTGGTAATGAAGTGGCAAACATCCAAGATCTTTCTCAAGGTATATTTTTCTCATTAAGTACAATAGTGTGTACTGCTTAGCAACAGTGAATTAGCTCAAAGGCTTGTTTTTGAATCAACATTTTGAATCACACTCCATTATCTGTCATTAGGAGATAAGAAACTTGTAACACAAGAAAAATTCTAATAAGTAGCTTTTGTATGATCTTTTAAAAGACAGTTGGAAACAAATGCAAATAACTTTATAATATATTGCAAATATATCCTTTAAAGAAACTGACCTAATCTTATGCATCAAACTGTAATCCAATTGTAGCTTTGCAATTATATGATTCAACTATTAAAACTTAAAACATCTTTACACACTCTAAAAAGTTGAATTCGAATACAATAACATCTTTGACATTGAACATTGATCCTTGGAAATTGAAATCCAAAATTAAGTGACTGAAATATGAACATTTGCTTGGTTATTTATCAATTATCATGCAATTCAAAATCAAATAAATGTATGAAAACGACCCCCTTTTTTTTTCCTTACACGTTACAACTTTTTTAAATCTTTCTTTTTAACAACGGTTGTGTGGGGGATGGCAAGGTGTTCCCTACAATCCCCCAACAGAGTGGATACATCACTTGATTCTTGTTACCCTCCTTTTGCAATCCTGTTAATTGTTGTACTGTGTGGCTGAAGTTGAAGACATATGTGGTCACATATATGTATTCACACTTTTTCCTCTTCATCTTCTGTCAAAATGAAAGCACAAGGAGAGTCACAAAACGAATTGGATGGGCAGTTGTTGCAGTGGATCCATTCATATACAGAGCCCCCAACACAATCTAATCATCATGGAAATAAGTGTATCATAACTCCGTTCAAGATTCCTGACTTGTAAAAGCCCTCTCCCGATCAAGTTTTAAAATCCTAGCAAAATCCTTAAATGATCGATTCTTCAAACTGTAGCAAGCTCACTAAATCTATGTGAGTGCTAATTCGATTCTTGGAATCTGAGTTGAGCATCAAAGGTTTTCGTAGGAAGATATTTGCCAAAGCTCTGTTGGATAACCCGCACTTTAGTTTTTGCTCCATTCTACCTCACTCGTCATGAAGTTCTTTTTTGATGATTGCTATGTTGTAATTTGATAATTTTTTCAAACCCTAGTGAAATTTGTTACAGGTCAAAAAAAAAAATGCCAAAAAAATGCATTAATAACCTGCAAAAAAATGTGAATAAAATCACGCTGATTTCCACGTGAAAAAAAACCATGAGACCATACCTTGTTGCTTACTATTATGCTTTGATAGATTTTTTCCAAGCATCCATAGCTTGTTTGGAAGCACATGTTTTAGGTTTTTAGCCATAGTAGCAAGGCAGTGAACTGTTTGAAAAAATGCCTCAAAGAAATGTGGTCTCATGGTGATGGAATGTCATGACAATCCATAGCAATTTGCTTGTCATGGCATTCCATCACCCTGATAACACATTTCTTTGAGGCATTTTTTTCAAACAGTTGATTAACTTGTCTATGCTATTGCTTGCTATTATGCTTTGATATATTTTTTCCAAGCATCCATAGCTTGTTCGAAGGCACTTGTTTTAGGCTTTTAGCCATAGCAGTAAGACAATGAATTGTTTGATAAAATTCTCTAATAGACATGTATGAAAAATGTGGTAGCATAGACAAGGCAATGAACTCTTTTGAAAAAATGCGTCAAAGAAATGAGGTCTCATGGTGAATGCCATGACAATCAAAAGCATTTTGCCATAGCATCCATAGCTTGTTCGAAAACACTTGTTTTAAGCTTTTAGCCATAGCAACAAGGCAGTGAACTGTTTGGCAAAAATGCTTTGGTAGACATGTATGAAAAATGTGGTAGCATAGACAAGGCAGTGAACTGTTTGAAAAAATGCCTCAAAGAAATGTGGTCTCATAGAATGCCATGACAAGAAAATGCAATTGGGAGGTGCTCCTAGCTATTAGTTATGCAATGTGAAGTAATTGCATAACTGTTTAGGTTGACTTTGTAAAATCTATATTGTAATTGAAATTTTTCCATCTATCAGCATTTAGTTCTTAGTTATGCAATGTGAAGTAATGCTTTGAGTTTGAAAAATGTGCAATGCAATGTAATCAACGATATGAATATAAACTACAAAAATCTATTTTTTACAATTCATTATTTACACTCTTTATTTTATTTGCTCTCTATATTTCTATGCTATGGAAATGCCTTCAATTTCAAAAAAATAGTTTTTGTCTCTTGTTCTATAATTTTTTACCTTTTTTTTAAATCCGATTTTTTCAAAACATCTTATACTTTTGGTTTGCCGATTTTTTCCCCAAAAGATTTTAGTTGCTATCTCTCAAGGTTTTAAATTTTATATTTCTGGATTTTTGATTGTGTATGAGTTTTTTCATCAATGTTTCGGATCATACTCAATGATCCATCATCAGGATGATTGCTAATTAATCTCTCAAGGTTTCAAAAAGGCCATGCTAATTGAGAAAGTCCTAGGTTTAAGGTTCAATATTTATGTCCATAGTTTCTGTATATATATTTATAGACTATCCTTTATTAATTTTTTTCTTGGTATTCCATTATGGAATGTGCCATTCAAAATGTGGATGGATTCTTGGATTGTCATTTATGCCTATCAATTGGTTTTCCCATTTTCAAATAAACAATGTTTACAACCAAATTCTCTATATGTTCTCTTCGACGTACCTATTGCACCCCAATTTGCGATTGCTAGTTTTAATACCCAATAAGGTTCGCGTATATATATCAAGCACTAGGATCAATGGTTGTTATTTAAAAATTTTATTGAAGTTTCATTCCCCACCAATTTAGAAAGCCCTAAACGTAATGCCCTAAGGATTAATAATTACCTTGTTCAACGTGAATTAAGGCACCACAAGAGGAACTTACGCAACAAAGGAATATCCGATTAGGGCGCCACTACAGCGTTGATTTAAGCAACAAATAAAGAAATCGGAAATAATTGGTGCGTGAAACAAGTTTTTTTTTTTTGCTTGCCCTAATCTTTTTTTTATGTTTATGTTTTATTTTTGTCCATTCATCTCTGACCTATGGAAGAGGTCGTCGCCGCCATGGGAGAGCCTGTAAGTATTCATATATATATATTTCCTCTAAGTCCTTTCTGCTGCTTTAAAATTTAAGCAACCATCTTGTAGTGGCGTTTCTGGTTTTCCCCATTTCTGTGAATCTTCTAACTCATTCTCGTGTATTTTCAGACCCCTATATGAGACTTAGATGACAACGCTGAGTCTCCTGGTTGCATAGTTCCGCGCCGGAACTAGGGGTTCACTTTATTTTATATCTAAGTTCATATTCTTTTTATTTTTATTTTGTTGTTATTTGCAATACCCAAATGAATGGGGTTTTGGGGGCCAAGTCTCAACAGCGTAGAGAGGGAGGGTTTCCCCACCCCTCCTCAGGCTGTGGCCTAAGAGGTGTGTGGGGGGGGGCCCTGTCTCCCTGCCGGTTGGGTGTCACCATGGCGCCCAACTCAACCATTTTAATATTATATTCTGTTTTATTTTATTTTAATTTTACTATTGTTATCTTCAATAATCGTTTCCTACAACATATTCACTTAATTACGTTTTGAGTTATTGATAGCATGGTTACTAACATAGCCACCTTTTCGACCTGTGTAGGTCCATCATGGAGCAACCATTTCCTACACTTTCAGATCCAAGATTGACCCAGAACCAGGGAGAAATGTGTAGTTTGGTAACCCCATGAATGAAATGGCTTATGGCTAAGGCTAGATCACAGCGTAGTGAGCTTAATCTCGTAGCTTAGTGCAGAGTGCAACAGTTAATGTATTGTCTCAAAACCCCCCCATCTCAATCAAGAGATGCTTTGTACATAAGATCAAATAAATGGAAATAATATTAGTTCTATTTGTGTCATTTTCAGTTTTTTTGCATGATTGATAACATATCTATGCACAACAATTTCCTTAGGTCATCAGTTTCTATGTCTCTATATTATTTTATTTATCTATAGCACTTTCTCTTTTCTAAAAAAAAACACCCAATCGTTGATACATTCAAAGCACAACCACACCCATATGTATATAGTTAACCAAAGTAACGTTATTATACTAACAACACTTGGTTCTTGCATGAAAACTTTAATTTCCATAAGTTTAAGCATTCATTTTTCAACTGAAAAGAATAAGCTACATTCTTCTTTAACAATTATTCCAAATTGCATTTTTCCTAAACATTTTTTTTTTTTTTTTAACATGTCTAACCGAACTAGCACAGAAAATATCCTATAACAACATACAAGCACTCTCCATTTGTGACAAAATGCATTTCCCTTAATTTAGAGCATATTTTACTTTCAGAATACAGTTCCAATTTTGGGGAGTAATACATTTATTTTCTTCTTGGAACAAACACATTTTTTATTTTTTATTTTTTCCTTTGAACACAGTTTTCAGATTACTATAGGGATACCTTTCCTTCTTTTAAACAGAAAACACATTTGCCTTTTTTTTTCTTTGCAGGTTACATTTTTGTTTGAACAGACAACATCTTTGGACTAAAAGAAAACAAACTTTTCCTTTTGGAAATAAAACCCATGACTCATAGAATGCATCTTTGAAGTTACACATGGTACTTCTCTCTTATTTTGGAGACAAAGACATATCTTACAGCAGAGTACATTTCTCTTAACAAAAATATATTTCTTTCCTAAACACAATGCTTTTCCTTTGAAGCAATAACACCCTTTCTCAGTAGAATACATGTCTACAACAAATAGCTTTTCACAATCTGCAACACCCACGAGGTTCAACCTGCAAGAAGGAATGAAACTTTTTTTTTCTTTGGCCATGGGGTGCTCACCACCCATCCATAGGCTGGAAAACCAGCCACCCCCGAGCTAGGAGGCTGCCAAACAGACCTGGGATACACTCATTAACCCTTCCCAAATTAAACAGAGTTTTCACTTAGTTACACATCAAACAACATTCATGAGGCAAGGAGAAAAACACAACACAAAGACCAAATCAATGGTCTTATGGGGAGAGGCTGGGAGGATCACAACCATAGGGCATCCAGTCATTTAAGAGTCACATAGACTTCAGCGCAGTAGCTTTCTATCTTCACATATTTATCTCTTCTTCTTTTTTATCCACTCATAGAAAAGGGTACTCTTACCCTCCTTTTCACAACTGTAACACCAAATTTCACATTGAAAAGCAATTGCACATGCCCTTATGGGGATCTCTCCCCTCTATCCCCCACTTGGGTTGCTCACTACCAATGCTGGGGAGCCAACCCTACAACCTACACAATTTCTAAGACTCCTCACAACTGAAAACACAACTAACAGCCCAATAACAAGGCACAAAACAGATTTTTCGCATCTATACATTCCAACAAATAACAGCCCAAAATCAAGGCACAAAACAGATTTTACACATCTATACATTCCAACAAATAACAGCCCAAAATCAAGGCACAAAACAGATTTTTTTCACAGCTATACATTCCAACAATTAACAGGGTGAAGATCCTACCTCTATCCTTGAAAATAAGTTGTTGTTAGATCCCTTCCAAACTTTCTTTCAGTTCCTCCAGCTCTCCTTCTATCTTCTTCTTCCTTCGTCAAAACCAGAATGCCCCTACCCTTCCCAAAATCTCTTTCAAATCCTTTTTTTTTTCAACTACCATGTCCTCCTTTCTTTATGAGGCATGGACTTCACATGGCTGCATGCCCAATTTTCGTCACCCCCTCTTGCAAGCAATGTAGGAGGGGTCATTAATGAAATATGACAATGTTTCTAGTCTAAGAAGAGCCCTCAACCTTAAGGTCATAGGCCTAGGGTGGAAAATAAGCAACTATTAATTAAAAGCAGGACAAATTTGACTTTTAAAACTGCACTAATTAATGAATCCGAAAATTACCACTTTCTTTTTGAATCACACTTAGTTCCCAACAATTTCAACATTTACACCCTCACCCCATATCACTAGACACACAACTTTTCAACACAACACACAAGATTTAGACTCAACATGGTGACACAACAAGGTTTGTTTGGCAGCCTCCAACTCCCATGGCTTAAAGATATTCACCTGCACACTTCATGAAAACATTAGTCCTTTTGCCAACAAAATTAAATCCAAGTAAATAACATAATATAATGGAGTACAATATATATATCACATTCTCTTTGCACACCAGCATATGCATTCTTTATATTTTCTTTTCAAACATCTAAGCACATGTTACACTCCAAGAAATATCTCCTCAATTTCACCACATAAATCAACAATACTCATATTCATTGTGTAGTCGTTTCGTTATTCACTTGTAAAGACATAATATCAAATATGCATCTACATCGTATGGTCATTCACAAATTCACCTAATTAACACAACATCACATATTCTACTCTAGGCATGTTATTTCAAGATTCATATAATTTAAGATATCAATAAAATCAGTTAAACAAAATCAACATAATCATTAAATTACGGTCCATAAAAGTAATTAATCTAACATGCATCATAATATATAAGTTCAATGTTTGCGAATCACAATCATCCATCATAGAATATAAAGTACGAGAATAATTTACCAATGTACGATCATGCAATAACAACAAAACATAATGTCCATAGATCCAGCTAATGGTGGGTCTCACACCCACCTTCCAATATTTTTTCCACACAAACAAGTCTATAGCTATACATAATAATAATATGTTATCAATTGTTGTTGGGAAACCAATCATCATTAAAGCAATTGATGAAACTGATAAAAACCATAGAAATATAATAGCATATACAACCAAAAGTCTACAAGAACAAATAATATTAAAAGTGAACATGTTGGTTGAGTTATATGTAGGAAATTATAATACAAAAGATGGGTTGGTAAATGGTACAGATGGTATTTTCAAAGCATACACAATCACAAACCAAGAAGATATACTATGGATTCAATTCAATGACTCAAATATTGAACTATCACAATGTCGCATATTAGCACACTTATATACAAAAGTAATTTCAAAAAATTGGGAACCAATACTACGAATAGCCAAACCTATCTTGCACATGAAAAACCCTTCACATATTAAAATCCATAAATAATTTATAGTATAACTAGCATGTGCACGAAAAATTCATTAATCACAAGGTCTTATGCTAGATGGAATTGCATTTGAGCAATCAGGGATCAAGTCACATAGATTAGTATATACAACACTTTCACATGTTTGACATATGCAATCACTATATTTATTTGATGTCGAAGCAGCTAAGTACTCTGGCTATCCAGCTCATTTTTCATTTTCAATTTTGTTTTGGTTGTTTATCAATTTTGATGTGATATTTAAAAATGCTCAAGTTGATTTTATTTTTCCTGACTGGCATCTCCATCTAGAAGTCATTGAAATTTTAACAAACTCTAAAAACAAGGAAACTTGATATTAGAGATTATTTTAGTTGCATCTAAAAACATAATGTATATCCATTAAAGTCTAGTGCCAAAATTGGGGCGATTCACTTCAGCCCAACATGGAACCAAGGTTGATTGGGATGCCTTCCTCTCAGCCAAAAAAGGCAAAAAAAAACCAAAGGTCTTTGGCTACGTGGAAGTGTAAAGGTTTGAGAAGAATTGGCGCAGGAGGAAAGAGACTTTGGGGCGCCAAAGGTGGAAAAAGAAACTTAGCAGTTTGGAATGCTGAGGAGGAGAAAAATTGACCCTATGACAAGTTTACAGATTTTTTCCAATAGTAACCAACAAGGGTGTGGATAGTAGAGAGACAGGGCATTGGAATTGGAGTGAAGGGAAGGCATCGATCCTTTCTTTGATAAAATTCTGTGTAGAAAAGAGAACAAACAAACAGGGTGTGGTTGATTGGTGATTGAATTATGCCAGGAAACATTGCCATTGATAGGGAAAATACATTTGTGAGTGCATATTTAGATTCCAAGTGTATATTTGATTGAAAGAAGGAAATAAAATATTGCAACATTGTTTTGTGCTTGTTTCATTCAAACTTGGGTGAAGATTTTGGTGTATTTAGTTAAAGAGTTGCAAACTGCTCTTTGTCTGGCAAGACACGGAGCCTTTGTTCTACATCATTTGGTATTAGAGCAGGGATAGGTCGTGTTGAGAAGTGAAATGGTGTATAGAGGACGGGGTCACAGAGGTAGAGCACTCATAGGCATGAAGCCTAAGATTGCAGAATTAATAAGAAATTGTACGATGGAGGTAGTTAAAGGTCTCACAACGCGAATGGAGGTCGTGGAAATGGCACAAAGAAGAGGAGTCCATATAGTGGACATAAGTGATGATGAAGAAGAGAAGATTGTTGAAGGTGGAGAGGAAGTGAACCAATCGGGTCTTGAGCCAAGTGAAGAATGATTTATCAAGGCCATTACTAAAATAAATTTAGGCCACGATTTGATCCTCCAAGTTACAAAGGCGGGTTAAATGCAGAAGAGTTGTTGGATTGGATTGGTGAAATGGATAAATATTTTGAATACAACAATACTGAAGAAGAGAGAAGGTGAAATATGCTCGCACCAAGTTTAAGGGGCACGCACCCTATGGTGGGATCACCTACAAGAAGACAAGCAACAAAAGGGAAAGGAAAAATAAAATTGTGGGATCAAATGGTGACAAAAATAAAATCCAAGTTTCTACCAGAAAACTAAAAAATTAATTTGTTTAGAAAACTTCAAAATTTGAAGCAAAAGTAGAGCAATGTTGAGGAGTACACTAAAGAGTTTTACCAGTTAAGCATAAGAGTTGGTCGTGAAGAAGATGATATGGGGCAAGTTTCAAGATATTTGAATGGTTTGTGCATATCCATCCAAGATGAAATCAGTATGGTTAATATGCATAGTGTGGAGGAGGCATATCAATATGCCTTGAAAGCAAAAGAAAAGCTCAAGAGGAAGCAACAAAATTACTCTTAGGGTAGAGGCAGATTTTTGAGTCGAAGAGGACCACCGAACAGCGGAAGAGGCTTCCAAAACAAGCAGGAGGAAGCAAGCACATCGAGTGCAAGAAGGCAAGGGAAGAGGAGATTTCCCTAGAGGAAGAGGAGACTACTCTCATGGAAGAGGGTCATTTGGAAGAGGTAGAGGAAGAGGTTTCGGCTTCACATGTTTTCAATGTGGAGAAGTGGGCCATCGGGCATTTGAATGTTCACAAATCTAGCAAGATGCAGGAAAAGGAAAAGGAAAAGGAAAAGAGGCAAGATGATAGGGTAGGGTTGGATGGAACACTCACTGTTCCATGCTCTGGGTCTCACCTTGGCAAACCCCTTTGGTGTCTTTCTCCACCTCCTTAACCTATAGGTCCTAATGCTTGTTAGGCACCCCTGGTTCTCCTGGCCAACCCTACTATCATTTCCATTTCCCTAACCAATCCAATCTTGGTGCTCTCTCTACCCTTCACTCCTTAGCCCTTAATCTTCCTAAAGGCTAACTAAAACTCCAAGCCTCACTACTTGATGCAGGGGTGTGTGATGTCTTATGTGGCTTCAAAACCATCTCTCTAGGGTTCCTGATCATCCACCAATCACCAATTCTCCATCGCTCACACCAAACCCTATTCTAGGGTTTAAGAAAGGCTACTAGCCCTTGAGCCCCTATTAGGCCTCCTAACCTGAGAAAAATGGAATTCACTCCAAAACCCTCCAAAAGACCTATGTTTTTTTCTTGGGATTCGTGGTACCCTTGCCCACACCTTGAAGATTTATGGGGTTTGGAGCCTCCACTGTTCGTACACAGGCATAACCCACACTTTGCAAGATTTAGGGCTTTTTAGGCCATTTTTTGTCCATTGAGTGAACAGTCAGCTTACTTCAGTTTCTAAATGGATTGGTGAGATCTCTTGCTTCCTACCAAGCCTTTTTAAGACCTCCTGCATCCACCACACACCTTGGTTTGCCAGGGAATTGACACCCCTGCAACGTTAGTGCTTCTTCTCCTCTATCTTTCCTAACTGGGCGCTGTCAAGCTCGCCTAGGAAAAGACTTTCACCATGCTTCCTTGACACCTACAAACTCCTAAACCTAAAATATTTACAGGCATGGAGCTTAGCCTCATTCCCCACATACTATACATCAGGTATAGTGGAAAACAGAGGTCTAAGACTCCATGATTAATAGCCTACTGGACTGATCAGCAATGGAAAGAAAATAAGCTAACTGAGCACAAAGCAAGAAAATGATAAAAGAACCTAACTCCTAACCACACAAAGCCTGAAAAACAATTTTTACATGTGCCACACACTGTTCAGTGCCTGGAACCCTCCATTAACACTCTAAAAGAACTAAAAACCAGAAAATTACAAGAACTTCATTGTTTTTTTCATATGAATTGCAAAATCCAATGATACAAAACTTATCCAACCTCCATTCCAGTTCGAGGTCCACCTTTTAAAGGTTCATAAGTCGTTACATCTCCCCTTGGTCGGACATAACCACCACATTAGGCCAAAATTGCACAAATGCAACATTTTGGGCTTTATTTCCAAATCCTAGTGATTCCTAATGAAACAAGTTGAGAAACTCATTCATTCTACCATAAGCTACTGATCAATCTTCATCCTAACATGTTCTAACACTACTAACTCAAAACCAAATGGTCAACATGACCTTAAAGTATTAAGATCTCAAAATTTCATGCTAGGCTTCCAAATTTGCCTAGTGCCACCTAATGTAACCTAGGTGCTCCTGCACCACAAGAGTACATGTAGCACATGCTAAAAGTGAAAAAGGAGCTTCAAATAAGCATGGAGAAGACCCCAAGGATGGAGAATCTTTGATGTTGAGAAGAGTCTTGTTACATCCTGAAAAGGAGAAAGTGGAACCAATACAAAGGAGGAATTTGTTTAGAACAAGGTGTAAGGTAAGTGGAAAGTGTTGCAAAGTTATTGTGGACAATGGTAGCACTTATAATATAGTGTCTAAAGAAATGGTGAACAAGCTGAAATTGAAGAGAATCAAACACCACAACCCATACAAAGTTTCGTGGTTACAAAAAGAGCATCAATTGTTGGTGAATGAGCAATGTATGGTTAATTTCCAGATTGGAAACGACAAAGATGAATTCATGTGTGATATCATGCCAATGGACGCCTGTAATATTCTTTTGGGCAGACCGTGGCAATTTGATAGACAAGTTGTTCATGATAAGAAAATGAATACATATATAAGCAAGAAAGATGGAGAAGAACATACATTGAACCCATTGAAGAATAGAGGAGAAGATGAAGACAAACCAAAGGTATGCTTAGTTTTCAAAAAGTAATTTTTGAAAGAATTCAAAAAGGAGAAAGCATGTTTTGCTTTAGTTTCCAAATTTGTAGCAGTTGGAGAAACGAAGAGTGAGGATGAAATACCAAAGGAAATTTAAGAGATTTTGGATGAGTATGCAAAAATTTTGATGAAGGAGTTGCCTGATGGATTGCCACCCATGAGAAGCATTATTCATTGCATGGATTTGATTCCCGGTGCAAGTTTACCAAAAAAGCACCATACCAAATGTCACCACAAGAGAATGAATAAATAAATAGGCAAGTGCAAGAGTTGCTTGACAAGGGCTGATTAGAGAAATTTTGAGTTTGTGTGTTGTTTCAGCAGTGTTGGCACCAAAGAAAGACGAGGATTGGCGGATGTGTACGGATTCAAGAGCAATAAATAAGATAACTATCAAGTATCGGTTTCTTTTGCACTACGAATGGATGATATGATGGATTGTTTGAGTGGGGTTAAGTATTCTACCAAAATTGATTTGAAGAGTGGGTACCATCAAATTCGCATAAGAGAAGGGGATGAGTGGAAAATCACTTTCAAAATGAAGGATGGATTGTATGAATGGATGGTGATGTCATTTGGTTTGACAAATGTGCCAAGTACCTTCATGAGGTTGATGAACGAAGTGTTGAAACCATACCTTGGTAAGTTTGTTATAGTATATTTGGATGATGTTTTGATTTTTAGTAAGACAAAGGAAGAGCACTTGCAACATGTTAGAGTTGTTTTACAAAAGCTAAAAGAAGAAAAGTTAATGGTGAATTTGAAAAAGTGTAGTTTCATGAAAGAGAAATTGGTATATTTGGGTTTTGTAATTTCTAGTAGTGGTCTGAAAATGGATCCAGAAAAAGTGAAAATAATTGTTGAGTGGCCTTCACCGAAGAGTATGTTTCAAGCAAGAAGCTTGCTTCCATGGATTAACAAGTTTTTAAAGAAATTTCATCAAAAAATTCAGTGGGATATGTGCACCAATTACAGATACAATGAAGGGTAATAGAAAAGAATTTGTTTGGACAATTGCAGCAGAGAAGGGTTTTAATATGTCAAAGGAAAAAGTGGCGGAGCAGCCCATGTTAGCACTTCTAGATTTTGGTAAAGTGTTCCAAGTTGATTGTGATGCAAGTGAGACAGTGATTGGAGGAGTTTTGACTCAAGAGGGAAGACCAGTAGCATATTTTAGTGAGAAGTTAAATGAAGTAAAAAGGAAATAATTTGTGTTTGATCAATATTTTTATGTAATTGTGCAAGCTCTTAAGAAGTGGCGACATTACTTGCTTCTGAAGGAGTTTTTTTTGTATACCAATCATCACGCATTGCAATACATAAATATTCAAGGTAAGCTTAGCCAAAAGCATGTGAAGTGGGTTGAATTTCTTCAAAGTTATTCTTTTGTATTGAAACGTAGAAGTGGAAAATCAAATAGATTTGTTGATGCGCTAAGTAGAAGGTGTTTATTGTTGAATGAAATGAGAGTAAGTGTTATTGGTTTTGATTCAATGGGAGAGTTGTATGAGGAAGATGCTAATTTTAAAGAAGCTTTGGTAGTGTGTAAGAATCCAGTGGGAGTGGATAAAACTCCATGGTTGGAGTATTTTATTCAAGAAAATTTGTTGTTTAAAGGGAAGAGATTGTGCATACCTCAAGGTTCTATGAGGGAAAATTTGTTGAGAGAGAAACATAGTGGAGGTTTGGGTGGACATTTTGGAGTGGACAAAACATTAGCACAACTAAATGAGAGCTATTATTGGCCTAAAATGAGTGCAGATGTAAAAATAATGGTGCAAGGTTGCAAAGTGTGTCAATATGCAAAAGGAGTGAAGAAAAATACAGAGGTATATCAGCCATTTCCAATACCGAAGAGACCAGGGGAATGCATCAGTACGGATTTTGTTTTGGTTTTTCCATGAATACAAAGAGGTAATGATTCAATTTTTGTTGTAGTGGATAGATTTTCAAAAATGGCTCATTTTATACCATGTAAAAAGTGTAGTGATGCTTCCCATATAGCCAATTTGTTTTTCAAAGAGATAGTTCGATTACATGGATTGCCAAAAAGTATTATTTCAGACTGAGACACAAAATTTTTTGGTCATTTTTGGCATACTTTGTGGAAGAGAATGGGAACACACTTTGGGTTTTAGCTCAGCCTACCATCCTCCAACAAATGGTCAAACTGAAGTTGTGAATCGAAGCTTGGGTAATTTGTTGAGGTGTTTGGTTGGGGATAAAAGAAATCAGTGGGATTTGACATTGGCACAAGGTGAGTTTGGTTATAATAATTCAGTTAATTGAATTGTAGGAAAGATTCTATTCCAAATTGTGTATGGGTACAGCCCAAGAGGTGTTGATGAGTTGAGAGATAGTGTAGATTTGAGTAGGAAAAGTGTTGTAGTAGAGGATTTTGCAGACTACATACATTATTTTCATAAAGAGGTGAAAGAGAAGTTGGAGAAGAGCACTAATAAATACAAAGGGTATGTTGATGTGCAAAGGAGAGTGCAAGAATTTTAGATTGGTGACTTAGTGATGGCACATTTGAGGAAGGAGAGGTTCCCATAGGGAACATACAATAAATTAATATGGAAGAAGATTGGCCTGTGCAAGGTTTTGCAAAAGTTCTCATCAAATACATATGAGATTAAGCTTCAAGTTGGTGTTGATATCTCTCTAATATTTAATGTTGTAGATTTATATAAATATCATGAAGGTGAATCAAGTGGAAAGCAGAGTACATCTTCAGATTTTCTAGATGTGCAAGACTAGGTGCATCAATTTCTGAAGAAAGAGTGTGAACAGATTGATCAAATCATTGATTCATGGATTGCTAAGTGCACAAGAAGGAAATAGTATTGGGAGTATTTGGTGCGTTGGAAGAGTTGTGCAGTAGATTAAGCTTCATGGGTCAGCACTTCAGAATTAGAGAAGTTTGGAATTCCAATTCCAGACTTGCCCAAATGTTCATTAGCTTTACACTCATGAAACATTTTTTGTACCAGGTGATTGATGCTGAAGCATCTGGGTACTTTGGCTATCCAACTCATTTTTCATTTTCAATTTTGTTTTGGTTGTTTATCAATTTTGTTGTGATATTTAAAAAAATCTTGTTGATTTTATTTTGCCCGACTGGCATCTCCATCTGGAAGTCATTGAAATTTTATTAAATTCTAAAAAAAGGAAACTTGATGTTAGAGATTATTTTAGTTGCATCTTAAAACATAATGTATATTCATTAAAGTCTAGTGCCAAAATTGGGGTGATTCACTTCAGCCCAGCGTGGAACCAAGGCTAATTGGGATGACTTCCTCTCAGCTAGAAAAGACAAAAGAAACCAAAGGTCTTTGGCTACATGAAAGTGTAAAGGTATGGGAAGATTTGGCGAAGAGGAAAGAGACTTTGGGGCGCCAAAGTTGGAAAAAGAAACTTAGCAGTTTGGAATGCTAAGGAGGAGAAAAATCAACCCTATGACAAGTTTACAATTTTTTTGCCAGTAGTAGCCAGCAAGGGCGTGGATAGTAGAGAGACAGGGCACTGGAATTGGAGTGAAGGAAATACATCAATCCTTTTTTGATAAAAACTTTGTGTAGAAAAGAGAACATTCAAACAAGGCATGGCTGATTAGTGATTGAATTGTGCCAGGAAACATTGCCATTAATCGGGAAAATACATTTGTGAGTGCATATCCAAATACCAAGTGTATATTTGATTGAAAGAAGGCAATAAAATATTGCAACATTGTTTTGTGCTTATTTCATTCAAACTTGGGTGAAGATTTTGGTGTATTTAGTTAAAGGGTTGCAAACTACTCTTTGTCTGGCAAGACATAGAGCCTTTGTTTTGCATCATATTAAACTCACTTACAAAACAAAATTTTAAAGTGAAAGATAAAATAATAAATGAAGTGCACCGATTAAATACAAAAGCAAAATGGAAACAAGAATGCAATAACCCACAAATAAATGACTATATTGCCCTAAATTTTATCTTTGAACACAAGAAGTCTAAAATCGTATAACAATAATATTGTTTGTGATTATGAATTTTTAAAATTAGACATAATATGCTTACAAGAGACAAACACATCTAACTTGTGCTATCACAAAAAACACAATTTTTCATTTTATTTTTATGTATCATTTTCATGGAGTCGTGACTTCAGTTAAAAAACATATACAAATTACTTATTCAAAACAATACAATTCAAACAATATCAAAGTTTTACAAACAAAATTAGTTATTCATAGCTTTCCAATCACCATAATTAACTTGTATTCACCACCAAAAACAAAAGTTTACTCAATTATTGAAATTATACAACAATCACTAGTTAATGTTCAACTCAACTGATAATATATTAATTCTTGGAGATTTTAATATCAATATACAAAATGACAATACAAATATAAATAGATTAAAAACATTTCTCAATAACAAAAATATACATTTCTTACTTGATATAAATAATATTGTACTAGGATCAATTATTGTCCATGCTTGGTCAAACATTAACAAAATATAATACAAAATATTCAAAATAGATACATGTTGGAGTGATAATGATACTATTTGTCTATTTCTTAATTCAATAAACAAATAACATATACTCACATTATTTTTTTATTTTAATTAATACATTATAAAAAAAAAAATATCAATTTTTAATATTGCTCATACTATAGTGCTTGAATGTTGAAGTGAAAAATATAGTAAGAACCTACATTATCCTTACACTTTGTCTTTTTTAATATATATATATATTATTTATAATTATCTAACTAATGCCTTTCCTCTAATAGATTTCTATTGTTCCATTCTATTTCAAATGAAGAGTTCCAAAAGAATAGAGACAAACAAAAATATTGCACAAGCACAACAAGTTAAAATGTAAGTATCCTTTCATATCAATATTTTACAAAATTTGACAAGCATTATTTAATTTCAATTTTTTTAAAACTTTTTCAATATAAGACTTATAAACACTACTTTACATTGTTTTTTAGGTCAAAAAAGGAACATACAAAAACAATTTCAATTGAAGACCTTAATGCTCATAGAATCGGTAAAGTGTTTGAAGGTGATGTCATAGTAATATATAGAATTCACCTTGAAAAAACCAAAAATACCATTGAAGTCTTTAGTGTAGACCTTACCGATACCAAAGGAGAAATGACAGTGACCTTAAACTTGACAGGAAATACTGTTGAACTGTTTGAACAATTTATATTTCTAGGAGCAAGTATTCGTATAACCACTTTTCAAATTGCTCCAAAAATAGGTTATGATCACAATGATTGTGATTGTATTCCTAGAATTTGTCAAGAATATGCTTTCATACCAAGCACAACTATCAGAATTTTACTACAAAGCACAAAACAATACACGATTGAAATGATAGGTGTAGTTGTTCTTGCATGCAATAGGACACCTTATCAGTTTTTCCTAGATATAAAAGATGGAGAAACTGAGTATGATTATGCACAGGTAATTTATAACTTCATTGTTCTAATTCCTATAAAATAGAAATTTTACTATAATTTTTTTAATTTCTTATCAATATAGATGAACAACATTTTATGTATCTAATAGATATATGTGCACCCAAGCCTCATTCAACAATACACAACAATTGAAGACCATGTCCAAATCAAAGATTATTCTTTGATATTGTTCAAAAATATTGTGAAATGGACAGACACAAAAGATTGTGCTTTAGGCACTTCCAAGTCTACATATATTGCACCACTTGCAAATAAGGAAACCTTCAACCAACTACAATAGTTGCTTCACTCAACATATCAAGTAATTTCTTTTATTACTTCTATAAGAATTTCTCTCTTTACTATTGATTTAGTAAAATTTAAATATACTTTAATAAAACAATTTTATTCTTAACAACTTGCAATTAGTATTACTTTAATATAATTCCCTTCTTTGAAATTATATTTGATTACTTTAAACTAATATTATAGGTTTATGGAGTATTGAAGGTTGCTAATCCTTTTTCTATACCATTCCAACCTATTTGTGCAAAATGAAACTACACTTTTTCTAACTATGGAGCACTTAAAATGACATTGGTCATTGCAAAAAGTGCAATCAAGATACAATATACACATATCGTCATTCTCTAAAGTGCATCATAACAATTAAAAAGAAAAATATTTGGGAATGCTCACTTGAAAATGACATGTTCATTCATTTTCTGCCACAACTTGAGCAAAAAGTTATGAAGAGTATATAGAAAACAAGACAAAAAATATCTTCACCATGTGTGACTTACAGGCCGAAGGTAAATTCACTTTAGATTAAAACAATATAATCTTTGACTTGCAAGAGAATCACGTAACTATACATTCATCATCATCTCAGGTATACAAAATATTTCATCATTATTATTTTTACTTATAATTTACTTTAAATTTTATTACTCAAATTGATTCTAACATATCTTTCCCTTATATAGATTACACAAGTCTGATTTGCTACCTATTCTACAATATGGCTTCCCAACATATGCATACAAATCATAACACAATTACTATTTCTTTAAACTAGTTTGTCAGTCTTTTTAACTTATTTGTGGAATAATACTAAAAATGATATGTTTTATGTAATCTATTGTTACTTCACAGTCAGCATGATACTTTGAATGTTGTATCCTCTTATACATTATAAAACTTATAAAAAAAATTGTTTAATAATATAAAACATAATTTTGACTTGTAATTATAATTTTTGTTTTATGTATTTCTTTTGTAGAATAATTAAGTTCTCTATTTTTAGTGTTTACTTTGCATTGTTAACATAGATCTACACAAGCCATTGAAATGGCTTAAACAAACTAGAGATGGAAAAATTGTTAGGAACAACTTGCATAGGACATCAAGGATGATGCAATAGCTCAACAATACTAACAACCACATGTCCCTTTTCAACCACTTGAAAACAAGCGAATAGAAAATTATAAGATATTTTTAAGGAACACTTGAACCCATAGCTGAAAAAATTATGTACATCTAGGAATTGATGATTTGCAATAAGAATCTGACTTCACAAATAAAAAATTCAAGTTGACACAATCTTTGTGATTCCCATCTTCTCATTAAGCAAGGTTTGAATGTCCTCAATAGTCTATTACATGCAATCCTTTTGTTGGCTCCTGACAACATAATTTTGCCTAATCTGATTTATTAGAGTTTTGTGCTTGTAGAAGGTGGTTTCATTCAATGATGAATATGTTGATTAGAAGGCATGCTTGACCTAGTAAAAATGGTGCAATTTTGGTTATTAGTTTTTAACTTATTATATATAAATAGTTGGGTATGGATGCCAATCCGATAACAACTGTTTGTGGTCCTTTGTCTATTAAATGTATTCTTTTAAAAAAAATTATCTGTGTTTATAACATATGATTATTTTAAAATATCACTTATGTTTATATGATGTGATACTATTTGTAAGCCTGTGTATGTTTAGATGGTACTTATTCTTTCTATAGATATCTTCCTTGATAAACACTATAATGCATAGTTTGATTTTACTTTGTAAATTCACATACATAGTCACATGAATGTGTGCTCAAAAGAATGTTTTCATTGCCTTTATCGGCTTTACTTTGTAGTTCCAATAAGTCAAACTATGAATAAGCTTAATTATGAGTGTTTTTGACCTAATCCAACAAGCATCCTATATTCAAGATACCAATTTTTGGTTTGCAACTTGTTCGAGTCTTTCAAATTTACTACACAGTAGCTGCATATATGATCAGTGATTCCAAACAAATTGCCTTAACTGTCTCTTGGTATAAATTTTAGTTTAACTTGTATTATTATTAATTACTACCTATTACAACTACTCCCATCTTGAATTTGTGGTTCTCAAAGCATGCTTAGTATTAGGTCAAGTTAAATAGGGATAATTTATGGGAAATTATTGTATAGTATTTATGTGTCATCTAAATTTATAGCATTTGCTTCTGCATATAATCAAAAGCAACAAAATTACTATCTGCAAGCCATAAGTGAAAATAACTTTTCCTTTTTCTCACATTCTCCCCACCCCCCATTTGTCTTATATTCTACAAATGACAGACAAGAAATATTAATTAGCCTATTTTTTTATTTTCTATTGCCAACATATTGACAATAGCTAAAAAAGAGTGCATTCCTATAGGAGGTCCAAACTCTAAAATAGTTGAACTAGATTATATCCCTAAGAAAATGAAAAACACTCTTCATTGAATTAGTTATGTCTGAGAGAACAAACATTTGCATTATACAACACTTGTCAACCAACTCCACAATAGAAAACACATTCAGACTTAGAGGATGAATTGGTTGTGTTTATAATGAAAAATTATTACATGATGACTAATTGGTGTGGGGAGGGATATTGAAAAGAAGCATAGAGGTGTATACTATAGTGGGAGAGAGACAAAGGTGAAACTTTTGAAGGTAATCAAATTTACTACTAGCCTATTTAATCACACCTAAGTTATTATATAATAGTCATATACAATCTTCAAATAACATGCTATCTAACAGTAGCTTAAATAAAGATTTTTTAGCAATTAAATTAAATTTTATTCATCACTACATCAACATTAGTTGTGACTAGGAAACAATTCATGTGTATAATCCCAGTGTTCTATTTCGGATTTTTGATACCCACTAAACATTTCCATAAATAGCACTAATGAAAATCTTTTTACATTCTTTATCAAAACTTTTTGCTAGACTGTTTTGGTCAAGGAGTAATATCTCATTATGGTAATTTGATATAGTGTTATGATTCAATTGGTGGTTATAGAAAGATGCATAACTAGTTTAAACAATTTTAGATGCCATACTAAGTTCTTTTGTTTGTAGAGTTATCTACTATTACGTTGAACATTCACAAATTGCCAGGATTTGATGAAAGGGGTTTGTTTGAGGGTAAAAGTACAAAGTTGTGTCACATTTTTATAAAAGAAACAACCAACACTGATCCAACTTTTAAACTTGAATCACTAAAAAGTGGCATATGTTTTGATTTTTAAAATGATGTAATCTAATAAAATGTGTATTTTTTAGTATTTTATGTTCGTAATTTTTTGAAAAAAAATTAAAAATTAAAAATTGATTTTTATAAATTAAGACTATAATTTAATTGTTGATAAAATGTTGAAAAATGAAATTACATGAGACGTCAATCTTTATATAGTAATTTTTTTTTCCTTAAATTTTAAATTATGTATTTATAACTTGAAACTTTAGTGCATAGATATATTTTTTTCCAATTTTGATAAATATATATTTCTAAATAAATATTAAAATGTATGTATATTAAAACCCAACTTGTTCCATTTGATGTCAACTTTCATATTAAATGTTTATCTAAAATAGAAAACAAAATTATACCATCTTGATATAGTCTTTTATCTAGTGCATCATATTTTTTTAAATAAGTTTTAGTATTTTTGCTTGACACGGTAATCAACCTAATATTTTATGACAATAACCTACTTTTAGTTATATATATATATATAATTAAAAGTAGGTTAAACTATTAAAATATATATATTTGAAAACTACACTTATGGATCTACAAAAGGGTATTTTTATATTTAAAAAAAATGTTATTTACATAAGGAGTGGTTAAAACATTGAGTTTTTCAAATAATTTTATTTTTTCGATAAATTAGTCTCAAAGTGGTGCTACATATACATTTAGCCAACAATTTTAGTTGGAAAAGTTATGGAAATATCTAACTTAGCTAGAATGGATCTTATTAGATCATATGTTTGACCAAAATTGAGTTTTAGTTAGAAATACTTAAATTCACTTGTTCTAATAAGTTGGTCGAAAGTGTGACACAACTTTGTACTTTTACCCTTGAATAGTGTTTATGACCTATTTAATAGATTTTGTAGGTCTATTATTGCCTTCTTGGATGGTTCTTCCAACATTTTATAGGGAGTATCTACACATGGTTCACATGTCTATTAACAAGGTATTAGTGACCACAAATGATTGCAGACACTTTAGTTCCACTGTTTATGGTGTAGTATGTACCGGCTACAAAGGTTTCTAAGTTTTGTTTTTGTTTAGTCTGCTTATTTCTCTGAAATTTGATTGGCTAAGGTTTTGGTTGGCAGCTAAAGATGCCACTATGACATAGAAATCTAATAGATGATTGGTTTGAACCGACCTCTTTCTTTCCATCTCTTGAGAAATATTAATTCTTTAATTTATGACACTCCATCTCATCTCTTCTTTGCCAAAATATGAATTATGAACATTTTCTTAGAAAGTCAGTTATTATGTTCAAACTAGTAAAGCTTATTTCTTAATTAGAATTTAAAAGGAAAAGAAGATGCAACTAATATCATAGGTGCCCCACTACTAGGAGCTCAAGGAACCAGGGACAAACAAACAAAAGAAAAGATTATGCAAATTTGGGCCCCCAAGTTTTATAGTAATGAGAAAATATGTGAGTAAAAGTACAAAGTTGTGTCACACTTTATAAAGGAAACAACCAACATTGATCCAACTTTTAAACTTGAATCACTAAAAAGTGACATATATGTTTTGAATTTTGAAATGATGTAAACTAATAAAATATGTATTTTTTAATATATTTTATGTTTGTATTTTAAAAAAAAAAATTAAAAATATGTTTGAATATAATTTTTTATAAATTTACACTATAATTTTGTTGCTGATAAAATGCTGAAAAATAAAGTTGCATGAGACGTCAATCTTTATATAGTAAATTTTATTATTTTTCCTTCAAAATTTTTGTGTGTATTTATAAATTGATACTTTAGTACAAGGATTTTTTTCAATTTTGATAAATATATATTTTTAAATAAATATTAAAATGTGTGTGTACTGAAACATAGATGTTTTCATTTGACGTCAACCCTTATATTTATTATTTATCTAAAATAGAAAACAAATTATACCATTTTGATATAGATTCTTTTATCTAGTGCATCATATTTTTTTCTATTTTTTTTAGTAAGTTTTAGTATTTTTCTTGACATGGTAATTAACCTACTATTTTTGTGTTGATAACCTACTGTTAGTGAAAATAAAATATAAAATATAAATAATAGTTAAAATGTTTAAATATATATTTTAAAAAATTACACTTATGGATCTACAAAAGGGTATTTTTATATTTTAAAAAAATGTTATTTACATGACTAAGAGTTGTTGAGTGTGACATTGGATTTGTCTTGCCGACGGAAGTCATCGGCAAGACATGGACTATCGAGTGAGTTTTCTATCCTGTGTCGATGATTGATCTCTCATCGATGGGTTGGCTTCGGTGGTCATCGCTAAGAGTCTCCACGATGACATGGTGTAGGTCTATTTAAAACTCCCGCAGAGGTCATATCGGTGTGACATTGGATTTGTCTTGCCGACGGAAGTCATCGGCAAGACATGAACTATCAGAGTGAGTTTTCTATCATGTGTCGATGATTGATCTCTCACCGATGGGTTGGATTCGGTGGTCATCGCCAAGAGTCTCACCGATGAAGTTTCATCAGCGAGACCATCATTTCTTTCACCGACAGGAGCACTAGGAATATATCGGCGAGACATGTGCCATCGGTGTAAATCCTGAATGTTCACCTGACCCACTAAGTTACACTGACAGGAGTTATGGCGACATATTCAAGACCAAAAGAAAAGTTATCAGCGAGACTTATAACATCGGAGGAACCACTGAATGTGTTAGTGATAATAAAAGTGAAATTGATGAAGAAACAAATGAACCAAAATGATTATCGGTGACTCTTGTTGATGTATCTTGGGACAAATGTTAACATCCCGGTCGGATGTGTGAAGTGCCTGTCAGTGGCCGATTGTGAAGCGTTGGTTGGGGTCCTAATGTATGGATGACCAAATTTTGAAGGTGTCTTGTCAACTAGTTCATTTGATGTAATGATGAAATTCAAAAATACGGTACATTAGTGCTTGGAGAGAGAAAACATTAATGAAGCCATGATACAGGTAATTTCACTTAAATTGAAAGGAAATCATTACCAAAGGAAATGAACACATTGTGTGAATTGTTAATGAAGGAAACGAGGAGACAAACAAAGGGATAGAGAATTTGTTTTGGTTGAAAGACCTCAATCAAAACCGGTAAGAAGTCCTCTGCATTTTAACTTTTTCATTTCTACAATTTTAAGCGAGTAATATGGAAGCCACCAGTTCGGGGAAGTTGAAAGGTAGAAAACAAAGTGAGAGTAGTCACCCTAAGAGTAAGAAGTAGAAAGTTGAGTTTGGAATTGAGTTGGAGGGTGCTAAACAGAAGCTAAATCAAGATTTAATTGACCAATTGTCTGGCTCTGGGCCCAAAGGTAGGCACTCCGTGCAACTAAGGGTGGAAGTGGATAAATTGGACAACAAGTGCAAGCACATAGGAGATATTTGGACCCCAATAAGAGGCTGTGAATTGTTTAGATTCCACTTTCAATGAAGAGATCATTTTGAGCTAGTTTGTAATCTGTGGAATCTAAATTTGGGAAAAATGGTTTTCCCTATTGTGTTTGTCAATATAGAGCTGGTAAAATTGTTGGCCACCCACTATGACTCAAAACTTAAGGCCATATGCAGACCATCTGGGAAACCATTCATATGCATACTAGAGGCTTCAATAGGTGAGGTTTTTAAGTTGGAAGGGTGGTGTAATGAGAAAATTGTGAATGAAGAGTTGGAAAAGGAGTTTTGGAGACAAGGGTTGGAGGTTGCCCTTACATAGAATTAAACAAGATGGTAAAATTGTCCCACTTGACAATGGTGATGGGCCTCCATTCCATGTGGACTTATTCGAGCCCTATATGAGATATACCTATTTCTCGGTAGGACAAGTATTGGGTATGGAAGTTCTTGAGTATATGTCCATTGTTCCCATGGTAATTGCAGCTGACATTCAATGTCATAATTCTAGGTTATTCAACTATGCTTCATTTGTCTCCAAGGGACTCGACTTAGCATTAGTGGCAATCAAGAATAAATCCCCTGTTCTGCACCTTAGGCATTATTCTCTTTTAATGCATCTAGTATTGTACTTTGGACAAGAGTTAGGGATTTGGCTAGAAAATTTGAAGGTTTCACAGTTTGATAAAGAGGGAAAATTGTTACCCATTCAATTGTGGATTACCATTTTAGGGACAATAGGTTTGCTAATTCTAGTTTCCTATATTTTGAAGAATATTTTGTAAAGCCAGTATATGAATTCTATAGTCATCCTTGTGCACACTCATTGTCTAATGAAATAAAATGCTTCCTCAGACCTAAGGACTTTAATGGACCAATTGATCACAATTGGGGAGACTGGTATTGCTTGGAAGATGCTACTATGGTAAGGGTGTTTGTTTTTGAGGATTCTCCATTCATTTTCAGCTAATCGTATAGGATTGCATATTTGAAATTGTAAGACAAATGGATTTTTCTAGTTTCATGAATTTTGGTTCATTCAAAAAACATGCATTTATGCCTAGTACTCTGTGCTTTGGTAATTTTACTGTGCTTGCAAAGGAAGGATATGATTTGATCCTTGACAAATTAATGTATAATATGAATAAAAAGGGTCCACCAAGAGAAGGTTTGATCGAGGGATATATCAATTATACCAAACAAGGATAAACTTTGAATGATATGATCATGTACCTTATCAGGTTTGTGTATGATTAGAAATTTGGAGGCAGAGGAAGCAAAGAGAGTGGTGGAGGAATACAACCAAGGGTTGTCGGATACAAGGTTCCCTTTTTCTGGAGATGAGGAAACTGGAGAAGATATGCCACGAGACCTACCTAGTAGGATTTCTAGATTAAAAAATCAAGATTACAACTGCCCTCCTAGAGGACTAAGTGTTGAAGAGAGCCAAGATACAAACAACATAAAGATGGCATATAGGTCATTTGTAGCAGACAATGAATTTGTGATTTCTTCAGAATTCAGATCTTTCTTGTATAAGCAAAAGGGCAAGGAGATAAGGGAGATAGTTGATAATATTACACCAAGCAATGAGGAGTAGCTACTAAATAATTTGAAATTAATTGTGGATAGAGAAATGGCTAATATGACCCCCAACAAAGGAAGGAAAATGTTAGAGGATGCTAGAGTTATGATCTTTCTAGGGCTGGATTTGAATTCTGCATTGGTGTTTGATAGCTTCTTAAAGGATAATAGTGCCAAAAACAAGCTTAGTCTAGAGGGGGTGACAAAAATATATGTTGGATCCAAATATAACCCGAATGAAGGATCACTCGTGATATGGGCCTTGTATCCACCTCATAGAAATTCAGTGGTGATTGATACTGAGAAAGAATTTGGACATGCCATGACTCTGAAGGTTGGAGAGGTAGATCTTGTGGTGACTACAGACATTGGGATTAATGTGGCAAAACTGAATAAAGCCCAAATACAAATGTTGATAAAAGAAAAGGAAATGTACAAAATGAATAATGAAAGGATTGTGAGAGAAAATGATCATTTGAAGGACATGCTAGGAGTCACAATGGGACCTCCTAAATTAATAACACATGGTGAAAGCTCACATGAGGTAAAAGATCATTGGGAGGAGTCAACTGCATATTCACAAGGCAAATATGATACACTCGCTGCAATAATCAGAAAAAGGCAGGGCAACTTAACGATTTGGTTGAATAAGCTATGGGGAGCATATTCAAAGAACCATGTTACAGGGCAGGAATGCAAGAGAATTGATGGAAGGATTGAAGAAAAGTTCTGAGAATTAAATGAAAGAGATGTTCCTGATAGTGTGGCCATTGGTATGGGTAACCAAATTATAAAGAGACACAGGGGCTATTATGAGGAACTGCGAGAAGATGCAAAGGGGCTAGTTGATGTTACGAATATGGGATTGCCTACACTATTTGAAGATGGAGAAAAGTTGAAAGAGAAAGCCAAGTGGATCAAAGAATGTGAATTGATGTTGTAGGGAATTCTGGAAAATGCTATAGGGAAGGATTCAACATTGGACGAGAGTTGCGATCACAACGAAAGGATGATAAAGGTGGAAATATCGGCCAGGAATGCATAAGGAGATGTCGATACTCATGAACGACAAGATTATCTAGATCATTTATCAAATTTTCATCTATGGCTAAATAGAGCCTAATCTCTTGTTTTAATTAGTTAAGTAAAATAGAACATTTGTGAAGGGACGTGTCCCTTCCAAGTTTTGATGTATTTATATCTGTTCCATAGTAATGCAACAAATATAGGCGTTAGGAGATATTCAGTAGATAGATTTATAGAAAAATGCTTTCATATATAGAGACTCAGATGCATGTATTTTGATGGAGTAAATGAAGATATCTAAGTTATGGATTAAGATTTTGGTATCAGTTGTTTGTTAAATTTATGTAGTTATTTGATTGTCTCCATTCTGATGCTTCTCTATTTTTTAAATTGATATAACAAGTTTATACTTAGTTTATCATTGTACATTTGCTATATATGTGTGATCTAGTTATTCGGTTCTCTCAAGTAGGGATTAAAATATTTTAATCAATCACAACAATTGCGAAGTGTTAGTTGGATTAATAAGAAGAATCACATAACTAAAATTTCCATTCTATCTCAAGAAGAGCTTGTCAATTATTCACTTGCACATTTACACAAGTTGTAAATAATTTCCATCCTTGATAGTTTGAATTATTGCCATTATTGAAATCCACATTTGTAGATATTCATTAGACTCCATATACCCAATAAGGCACTGGTATCCCCTTGTATTCTTTTATAATTTTCATTATTCTTACTTATTTTACACTTACATTTACAAATACACATACGTATGCATTTACTATTTTCATTTATTTCTCATGTAGTTTAATAGTTTGATCGATTTTGTATTATATGTGTTGAAGACTTTAGAATTTCAATTACATTTATTTATGGATATGTTGTATCTATAACACTAGAAAACCATATGCTCTTTGCATTTACACTTGCATTTATAAATACACATTTATATACATAAATATAGATTTCTTTAATGATATATTGCATTTATTGTTCTAGGAGAGCATCCAGTAATTGCATATACATTTACATGTAAAAATACAAATACATACATACATACATATTTATGCATCCTACACCCTATTAATGCATCCTAAAATTACAACAGTATCCATGGGATCTCTTACACAAGCTGCAATAATCACAAAAAGTGTAAGAGCCCCTTTATATCATGTTTGGACTACAAAACCCTCAAAAATAGGGTAACCAGGCTGTATGCAAAGAAATGAAGCTTCCTAACTCAAATCAACGCCTTAAGCCCTCAAATTAGATTCAAATCAAAGCTAACAGATATCTGACATTTTTTTCTCTAATAGCTAAGATGAATTCCATTAGGCTTGTACTCTCCTTGGTTGCAACATAGATATTTGAAGTCCATAAATAGATGTCAAAAGTACCTTTTTGTATGGAGACTTATAGGAAGAATTTTACATGTTTTAAACTCTAGATTTTATCAATAGTGATAAGTCCAACTCTTTGTGAACATTGAAAAATCATTGTGCAAATTGAAATAGGATCCTTGAGATTAGTATGAAAAGATCAAAATTTTTCTCATCAATTCTAGTTTTATATGGATTCTTCATGACCCTATAGTCTACACTCAAATAGTAGATAGGAAATTCTTGAGTTTTATACTCTATGTTGATAATTGAATAACTATGGGATCTTACACCAAGTAGATTTATGATTTGGAAGTATACTTAGTGAGGAATTTTAAGATGATTGACTTAGATTTGTTACATTTTTTCCTTGGTTTAGAAATTTTATAGTCTACCAAAGCAATTTTTTTAATTAATCCAAATATGCTCAAGGCATTAATTGATGCTTCAACATAGAAAATCCAAGTTCACACCAACTCCTTTTTAATTTGGATTCAATCATTCTACCATGATTTCTTCTCCTACAATTGATTGTACACTCTATAACACTACAAAACCATATGCTCTTTGCATTTACACTTGCATTTAGAAATGCACATTTATATACATAAATATAGATTTCTTTAATGATATGTTGCATTTATTGTTCTAGGAGAGCATCCAGTAATTGCATTTACATTTACATTTAAAAATACAAATACATACATACATA